>JXCR01098098.1:166445-179769 GCA_002079205.1 Phalaenopsis hybrid cultivar | reverse complement strand
ATCAAACAAAAGGCCCGAAGCATTCCTCCACTTCAACCAACCAACTTGAATTCTACTATTAACATCCTCATTTATATTACCATCGCTTTGAACAACAGACCCAGATATCTAAATCGTTCACACCTTTTAATAATTTGACCACCCAAAGTCACACTTCTGTCACTAGAGCTACTACTACTAAAATTACATTCCATGTATTTAGTTTTAGTTCTACTTAAATGAAGAACTTTAGACTCCAACGTAGACTTCCATAATTCAAGTTTTTCCTGAGTTTTTTCTGTCATTTTATCCAAGAGAAGAATATCATCAGCAAAAAACATACACCAACGTACATCCTCCTGTACATGTCCAGTAAGACCATCCATAACTAAAGCAAAAAGATATGGGATTAAAGTCGATCTCTGATCTAATCCAACAGAAATAAGAAAATATTTGGTCAATCCTCTTTCAATTTGAACACAAGTAAAAGCTCTAGTATACATATCCTTAATGACTTGAATATAAGTCATATCAACACATTTCTTCTCAACAACTCTCCAAAGGATATCTCTTGGAACCTAATCGTAAGCTTTTTCTAAATCAATAAAAATCAAATGTAGATTCTCCTTATTATCTCTGAACTACTCCATCAAAGCTCTAATAAAAATGTATAGCTTCCATAGTAGACCTGCCGGGCATAAATCCAAATTGATTATGAGAAATTTTTATGTAGCTTCCATGTAGACATGCCCGACATAAATCCAAATTGATTATGAGAAATCTTTGTAATGCGTCTCCTTATTATCTCTGAACTTCTCCATCAAACCTCTTAATAAATGTATAACTTCCATAGTAGGCTTATTATCTCTGAACTTTTCCATCAAACCTCTCAATAAATGTATAGCTTCCATAGTAGACTTGCCCGTCATCAAACCTCACAATAAATGTATAGCTTCCATAGTAGACCTGCCAGGCATAAATCCAAATTCATTATGAGAAATTTTCATAGGTATAGCTTCCATAGTAGACCTGCCCGACATAAATCCAAATTGATTATGAGAAATCTTTGTAACGCGTCTTAAACTATGTTCAATTACCCTCTCCCATACTTTTAAAGTGAAACACATCAACTTAATTCCTCTATAATTTGCACTCTCTTGTGCATCCCCTTTATTCTTAAAAACGAGACCAAAATACTCTTCCTCCACTCCTCAGACATCTTTTTAGTTTTTAAAATAATATTAAGGAGTTTAGTAAGCCAAGAAACTCCCAAATTTCCTAAACANATATATATATATATATATATATATAATTTTTCTTTATTTAATCACTTAATTAAAAACTTTTAAAGCCCACTCGTCTTCCTCGATCGAAACTCCAAACGCACGCGTCAGTTTTCAACTCTCCCTCATGTGTTCCCTATACTCAACAATGGTGCCATATCTGCTAGGGCTCNATATATATATATATATATATATATAATTTTTCTTTATTTAATCACTTAATTAAAAACTTTTAAAGCCCACTCTTGTCTTCCTCGATCGAAACTCCAAACGCACGCGTCAGGTTTCAACTCTCCCTCATGTGTTCCCTATACTCAACAATGGTGCCATTTCTGCTAGGGCTTGGTCGAGCCTTTACGCACGTAAGGAAGCTCCTCAGCACGCGATTAGAGTCCTGTATAGAGGAGAGCTCCTTCCACAGGTTCCCTCCTCCCACTTCTGCTCGAAACCGCCACTCTTCACACAGAAACCTCTTGAAAGTGCAAACAGCGTTGTCTTCCTCTCTGTCCTAGACACATGAGACAACACTGAACTTCAAGGCCCTTCTTTCTTAGTTCTTGTCAATTGAACCCCCTCCCTAGGTAAGTCGGTCCTACTTTCGATCTAACTTATACCTTCCTCATGCAATAATTTATAGAAAAAACATACATATTTGTCACCCGGATTAATCACTTCCCCTCTCTCACTCTCTCTGACTCCCTCAAGAAGATGAAACGAGCCATCACACTGTGGCTCTTAAAAATAAAGTGTAAAAAAAAAAATAAATTAAANACCTTCCTCATGCAATAATTTATAGAACAAACATACATATTTGTCACCCGGATTAATCACTTCCCCTCTCTCACTCTCTTTGACTCCCTCAAGAAGATGAAACGAGCCATCACACGGTGGCTCTTAAAAATAAAGTGTAAAAAAAAAATAAATTAAGTAGACAACACTGTTTTCTTTTTACTACATTTTTTGTAAATTGTTTTTTAAATGAAAATTATTGTATTTTATAAATATTCATTCATTAATTAGTTTTAACTCAACTTTTAATTGCTAACATTTTAGAGAAAATCAGTTTTATATTATATGGGTCACAGAGAGTACGTGTTCAAATATTGAGGAGTGCAGGCTGATAGCTAATGTACGTTAGTTTTTATTTTTTGTAAGTTGTTAATATTTAAAAATATATAAAGCTTATAAATTTAAATTTTATAAAAAAATGGGTTTTTATGTTTTNAGTTTTTATTTTTTGTAAGTTGTTAATATTTAAAAATATATAAAGCTTATAAATTTAAATTTTATAAAAAAAATGGTTTTTTATGTTTTAGATATTCTTTTATATATAAATGAAACAATTAAATAAAGTTCCTCCACCCGACCGACAGTTCCCAAATTAGTAATTCCAAGCACCAGAGCTGGGCCGTGTATATGATGAAGACAAAATTTAGAAACGAATTTCTTATTATGTCAAAAATTCTCTCATTGATGAAAACTTGAGTGTGTCATTGNATATATAAATGAAACAATTAGATAAAGTTCCTCCACCCGACCGACAGTTCCCAAATTAGTAATTCCAAGCACTAGAGCTGGGCCATGTATATGATGAAGACAAAATTTAGAAACGAATTTCTTATTATGTCATAAATTCTATCATTGATGAAAACTTGAGTGTCTCATTTCCACTTCTCTCTACTTCCATCAATTCTCTTTTTCTCTACCTGAATTAGTCATATTTTGTATACTATCATCCCCAAAATTCTCTCAACCACTCTTTAAATTTTACAATAATCCACATAAATTTGAGTTTCAAATTCTAGATTTGAATTCAAATTCAAATTATCCAGCAACTCGTCCCATTTTCTTAAATTTCCATTAATTTGGCAATTGCAAAATAAAAACACATCAACTAAAACAAATTCGTAGGATGAATAAACTTGACCTTCAAAGAGATGTACTCCATGCCCCAACACAGCACTGACGCATCTCATGCCGTCCCCTTTCATAATTGTCTATTAATGATCAATACAAACACTAAAAGAAGAGAGAAAGAAAAAGAAAACAGAATATAGGTTATCTTCCTTCCTCCACGTTGGTGATATTTCTATAGAGATCTTATAAAATTTTCTTGACCCAAGATCAAGGACTAGAGTTTGATCCTTTTCTACAGAAAGTTGGAGATCATACATTTCATGATATGTTTTTGTTCCTATTATCAATGATTCTACAAATACCCCCTCTGAATGGTTACAATTATATAAAAATAAAATAAAGATAACATCTATCTTTAAGAGAATATTGAATCCCTGCATAAGTTTCACAAGTCAAATTGATCGGACATTATGAGTATGATAAAAATGAATGATATGTTGCACAAATCGAGTTCAAAGCACTATGATCACTATGAAAGCTATCCAAATGACACCTGATTGCAGACCAATTTGTGACTCAAGTGCAACGTCACGTAATTAAAGATATGGTGATCTTATCAACAATAAAATTTTTCAAACGACGTCTAATCACAAAAAAGGTTGCACCAAGGCAATCGGAACAAATGAAATGTCATCAATGTGAGAACCCCTATTCTTAAATTACAGTATTGTTTTAGTATCTCTTCTAAACCAGTTGTATGGATTGTTACTCATGCTTAATTAATGAAATTAATATTTCTATTATTAAATTTTATAGGTCATCTCAATACGAATACTTATAGTCACATATTAAGAAATAATTTATGCATTATAGTATTACATGTTGTGAGATATGAAATTGCGAATAATATAATCTACATAGAGTGAATGTATGTTTGACTATGATGGAACCATCCCTTCATGGTACTAGTGGAGGAACACTAAAGTACCCGTGCATGTATTAGAAAAATGATATTGATATTTAAGTATCTTAATTGGTACAAACTTTTACACGGTGCTCTTGTGACGAATGTATAGATATGAGATAATATTGATATGTTATTGATATAGTAACACTTTTTTAATAGCATAAAATATTTATATTGATTTATTAAAAAGTTTAACCAGCATGCATATAATTTCTTTTTTTTATTTTTTTGTTGTAATTGAGGTGTATGAGTATTCACTAGTTTATTTAGCTTACCATTAATTTTAAAATAATTATTCAAGTAAATTTTAACTGATTAAAATATGATTTACAGAAAAAGATAATGTTTATAGAAGGCGCGGACAACAAGTAACGAGATAGAATTAAATATATTATTTTAATTTAATTTGCTTATAAACTTCTTCACCTGTTAAATAGTAATTGAATATAGTAAATTTAATTCACATCATAGGACAAGGCTGACGATTCTTGGTGCGTGGAATCAAACAAAGAAAAAGACGAAAGATGCTCTTGAGCAAACTCTTGCGTTCAAAGACAGAGCCGAACGACAAGGCTATTGAATGTAATAATAAACAATTTCAAAATAAAAATTAATTGACTTAATTATTTATAAAAAGGGGGACTCACCTGTTCACGACACCTGCACAGCAGGTGCCGTTCAAATGGAAAACTCAATGCTCATGGGGGGTTAAGAACAAGGATTATTCCTCATCTCTACTCATTCCCACCCAACAAGAGACAAAAAGAGCGTGAGAGATCGAGAGAGTGAGGTAAATGAAGAAAAATAAAAGGAGGAAGAACAAAAAGATGTAGGAGAAGAATAAGTAAATAAAGGAAGAAGAGTAGATGTGTCGCTTGCCTGCACACTTTTTCTTCATATGAGAGGGCCCGTGCGGCTTGTAGGAAGCTCAATCGAGCTTTCGAGAGCTCTAAAAGCCAAAAACAACACACAAGAGCCATTCTCACGCATAAGAGATGCTCGATCAAGCTTCCTCGCCTTTTTCATCGGCTGCAAGAGAAGAAGTTTCCAATTGTCCTCCATATGCATGAAGGCCTCACGAGCTCTACTCGAGCAAACCGAAAAGGAAGGAGAGCTCAGGTCCCCAACCCAAGTGAAAGGAGGAGGAAGAGAGCTTGAGCAGCTAGTGAGAAGCTCGAGCCGAGAGCATGGGGAAAAGAAGGGATCATGGGATCCTTTTGCGTGCTGGAGTTCGGCTGAGCTTGGCTCGGTTCAACTTTTTAGGGCAAGGCTGAGGAGAAGAAAAAAAATAAAAATGAAGGTAAAAATTAACTTATTTTAAGTTATTAAATAGTACTTAGTTAAAAAAAATTACAACTTTATATTAAATTGATTTAAATTTAGTGAATAATTGTTTAAAGTAATCGACAAGAAGCCTGAAATCAGAAAAGCAAAGGAGAAATTCAAAGTATGAAATCCATGTATAATATTAAATAAATGTACTGATCATGTAGATTAAATTAAGCCATATGTGAAAAACAAAACATTATACGAAACTTAGCAAATCAAAAATTTGAAAATTTCATTGATGAAACTGTAATTATTAGAATAAATTGATGGAATAGCTAAAAAGATGCATAAAGTATGTTTAGGAACTACCAATTAGCAGTTCAAGTAGATGAATTATAAGTGAAGGTGTTTAAGTATTTATGTTAGATTTAAGATGAAACTTTTAGTATACATAAAGACACACAGAGACACGCACACACACATAAGTACTAATTAAAAAAAATATGTTCCTATAGGTGCACCCAAAAGCCTAGACTAATTGAGGAAAAACAAATAACTTCTGACGATGTTGTTGAGGTGGGTAAATGTGTTTTAATTCACAATATTTCTATATATTTACTATTTCCTGATTTTATTTTAAATGCAAAAGTATTTGTTCTTTTAAATATTAAATACAATAAAAAAATGAATAAAATATGATATATGCATGCGAAAAGTGGGAAATGGTACTGGTAGGAAAATGTAATGTACCAGTATACGAAAATGAAAATGAAAATGGTTGCTTAAACAAATGATGGATTGGAAAAAGTTAAATATGTAATTTTTTAAAGTATATGTATAGTCGATGACTCCCATATATGAAACGTATAACATAAATAAATGAAAGGAAATGAAAGCAATTTTTTTACTACTTTCTTTTATTATAGTCTTTTAATATTACTGCATTTTTACAAAATATTTTCAAATGAGAATTATTGTAGTTATAACTCAAACTTTAGTTACTAATATTTTACAAGAAAACAAGTTGTAAAGTAGATGGATCCTAGAGAGTATGTGTGCAGGAGTCGTGGAGCACAAGCTAATTGAAATAGTGAGTTTTTATTGTCAGTTGTAAATATTTAGAAATATATGCGAACTAGTTATAATGTTAAAATTTATGAATTAAAACAGCTCTTTTGTGATTCGGTTATCATTTTAATAATAAAATGAAACTGTTAGATAGGTTTTTTCCGTCTAACCAAAAGTTTCTGTTTATTAATTTCAAGCTTCTAGGTTTGGTCTTAACAACAGTGGTATCAGAGCCCAGTTAAGGGCAATAAGAAAGTAATCATAAAAGAGTCATTAGAGAAATCATTAATAATTAATATTTATTAAGAAAATTAAATGTTAATTATAATGGTTATGTTAATAAATGTAAGCTTTCATTATCTCAGAACAATTGATTTCGATCAGAAAGATACAGCTAGAAATAATAATGTGATAGGGGGTGTTGATCATTAGGATTGGGTGCCTCCAGTACATACTGATCCTCCATCCAATGGAGCTAGCATCCTTATGGAGGCTTTTACACAGATTATGGCTATAGTTCGATGACTTATTCAGGATTCTCAGACCCAGTTCAATGGTAGCAGAATAGCACAGATGGAAAAATATCTAAAGTTCTTCCAAAACAAGCGGCCATCACTATTTTCAGAAGTAGAAGAGTCAGTTAAGGTAAAGAAATGGTTGTTGAGGATAATCATTCATAGTTTGTCATTTCTTCAAGAGAGGTAGTCAAATTAGTTACTTTTGCTTTTGAGAGAAAGTAGAGAGGTCGTGGCAGGGACAACTTCAGGAGAAGTATGGCAAACGACTTAGTAGCCAAATTCAGTGGGAGGACTTTATGAGCACTTTTCGTGATTGGTTCGTTTCTCACTGAGCTAGAAGGCAGATACAGGATCAGTTCATTAGGCTTGTGCAAGAAGAACGTTCCATTATACAGTATGAAGTTGAGTTCACGATGTTATTAAGATTGTCAATATTTGGGCGAATAGGCTCGATGTCCTTTCCCTTTGCTTTCATTCCATTAAATAATAATCTTACAATCTATTTTAGATACAAAATATTATGTATAATCTATTTTAACTAACTTAATAATGCATATTCATAATCTAAATGTTCAGCTAACATGGAAATAAATCAGAATAAAGAAACTGAAAATAATTTAAATAAGGAAGCTCATAATTGTAGAAAACTCAAAATTTAGCTGTCTTATTTTCATTCTTCTTGATTCACATCCCCCACAAATTGATGTTGACTGATCAAGAAATATCAATTTCCCAACAAGAAACTTTGTCAGGACCAACAATCCTTAAATCGTGAGTGTTGAAGCCGAACGTGTCGAAGCTGAGAATGTTAAAACCTCAAAGACAACTCCTGAACCATAATAAGATTTGAGCAAAAAAAACAAGAAATCCTCTATCGTTGCCGTCCAAAAATTTTAATCATAGCCACAAGGATTCGTGTTCAATTATACGATCCAAACACTACCGATTATAGCATACAAGAAGAATCTAGTTACACGATCCAAATGCTACCGATCATAGTCCACAAGTAGGATTTGCGCCCTGTTATACGATCCAAATGATATAGATTCTTCTGGCGATGATGAGAACAATTTGTTCCCTGATCTTCACGCCAAAAATGCTAAAGCTGAGATCAAGTGTGCAAATGAAAAAAAGGGAATGTTTTGTTGGCGTGCAGATGAAGGTGACAAAGAAGCGGGAGTCGCTACAGGTGGAGTTCGAACGAATGAGAGGCTTTGTCGAGACAAGTCGAGTCGAAGAGGAAGAGGAAGACAAAGTAGAACGATGACGACGTAAGCGAAGAGAGATTCCAGAAGAGCAGACAAGCGATTCACGTCAGGTTTACCCGACAAGCAGATGGATGAAGTAATTGCAGAGGATGAAGATCCCTTCGAACGAATCCAAGTCGGAGAGTGCGGAGTCGTGTCTACTTCCGTTGCGAGGGGCTTTGTCAAATGGGCGAATTAAAGAAAATAAATAGTTCCTCCCTTCCCGCAAGAAGGCAGGCGAGAAGTGAGTATTGATGGTCCTCCAATGACAACCAGTGGTTAGGGCAAATTTGGCTCTGATACCATCTCAATATTTGAGTGAATAGNAAGAAAATAAATAGTTCCTCCCTTCCCGCAAGAAGGCAGGCGAGAAGTGAGTATTGATGGTCCTCCAATGACTACCAGTGGTTAGGGCAAATTTGGCTCTGATACCATCTCAATATTTGAGTGAATAAATTGAATCCTGAATAAGCAAGATGTCTTTTCCCTTTGCTTTCATTCCATTAAATAATAATTTTACAATTTATTTTAGGTACAAAATATTCCGTATAATCTATTTTTGCTACCTTAATAATGCATATTTATAATTTAAATATTCAGCTAACAGGGAAATAAATCAGAATAAAGAAATTGAAAATGATTTAAATAAGGAAGCTCCTAATTATAGAAAACTCCTAATTTATATGTTTGATTTTCGTCCTTCTTGATTGACAAACGTATGCCCTCAGTTAATCCTAAATACTACGANATAAATCAGAATAAAGAAATTGAAAATAATTTAAATAAGGAAGCTCCTAATTATAGAAAACTCCTAATTTAGATGTTTGATTTTCGTCCTTCTTGATTGACAAACGTATGCACCTCAGTTAATCCTAAATACTACGCAAAAGTGACATTGGTTTCTCTCTGGATTGAAGGATATCATCCGACAGTTGTTAATCCCTCTAGGCATTGAGGATTACTCAATTTTGGTGGATAGGACGAGGACATAGATTTATTTTTTGGCTATGTAGAGCCTTAGAGATTTTCAGAAGAGGAGAGAAGATGATAGATCAAGATCAGGACATGCCATCAAGTTTGTCTAGTCTGGGAAGCCTGCAAGAAGACGCCTCGACCCAACAACAATGATGCTAATAGTGGCACTGGCAATAGCAACAGCGGTATAACCATATGGGTTAAGTGTGGAAAGGCACGTAGAGGAAAATATTTATTAGGCACCAACACCTATTTTTAGTGCCATCAGGACGGACACACAGCAAGGTGGTATCCTACCTTAGGTCAAGAACCTCATGTTGATAGAAGAGCTAGCACTCCACCTACCAAGAAAACTTTCGGCAGATAGAGACCAGCTAAGCGTCAAAATCAGTATCAGCTCTGATTGAGACCCACCGTGGTGTACAATCTCAAGTATATGCACTCACTCGGCAAAAAGCAAAGAATTCATCTAAAGTTATTACAAGTATTTCTTTTTTTAGTAAATTTACAAATTTATAGTTATATCAAGACTTTTATATTCTCCTTTATTATGGGTTTGATAACTAACCAAGATAAATTGTTTAGAACTTTACTTGATATGGGGCATCACATTCATTTATCTCTGAAGACTGAGCAATCAGAAAGATTAGAACCATTCAGAATGCTTAATATCTTATCAATTTTTTCTACCTAATGGGTCATGCATGACGGCTAATAAAAGTTGTGTATCTGGTCATCTGTGATAGAAGCATCAAGGCGAACTTGGTAGTTGCCACTAACCGAGTTTGATATAATCTTAAGAATGGATTGGCTATCTAATCATTTCACAACTATTGATTGCCATAAAAAGATAGTCAAATTCAATATCTCTGGATAAGAAGAATTCAAATTTGGCGAAGAGAGGAGTCTTAAAAACAATGACATCCAGTTTAAAGGCATGTAAACTATTAGCAAAAGGATATCAAAGCTTTTCAGCTCAAGTTATTGATATTGTGAATGAACCAAAGAAGTTGGAAGATCTATAGATTGTAAAGGAGTATATAAAGTCTTCTCAAAAGATTTGTTAGGTTTACCTCCAAGGAGAGAGAGGTTTCACTATTGATTTAATATCATGTGCAGAACCAGTCACGAAAGCACCTTATAGGATGGCAATCAATGAGTAGCAAGAATTGAAGAGACAGCTGCAGGACTTATTGGAGAATGTGCATTGATTAACGAGGATTAAACAAGCTCACAATCAAGAAAAAGTATCTTTTGCCAAGTATTGATGATTTTTTTATCAATTGCAAGGGGCTTCAGTGTTTTCCAAAACAAATCTAAGCTCAGGTTATCACCAATTGAGAATTAAGAAAGATGATATAGAAAAAACAATTTTCAGCACTATATATGGGCATTATGAGTTCGTAGCAATGTTATTTGGGTTGTCTAATGCACTTGTGGTCTTTATGGACATGATGAATAGAACCTTTAAACCATTTCTAGATAGATTTGTGATAGTCTTCATTGACGACATTCTAATCTATTTTGATGATGAGATTCATCACACAGATCAACTTCGCACTGTTTTGCAGACACTGAAAAAAAAATTAGTTATTTCTTAAGTTGTCAAAGTGTGAATTCCGATTGAGGAGCATTAGCATTTGGGGCATATCATTAGCAATGAAGGAATCACAGTGGACCAAAACAAAGTTAAAGTGATAGATTATTTGCCCAGACAAACTATTGTTACAGAAGTTCAGAGCTTTCTATGTCTGAGACGCTATTACAGAAGATTCGTTGAGTTTTTTTAGATCACAGCATCATTATCAAAATTAACTCAGAAGGGGGTGAAATTTAAATGGAAAAATCTCTGTAAGGAAGCCTTCAAGAAGTTGAAGATGCGTTTGATGACAACACTAGTTTTGATTATCCCCTCAGAGATGGAAGGCTTCCAAACCTTTCGTGATGTATCTTTAAAAGGACGTGGGTGTGTTCTTATGCAACATGAGAAGGTAACTGCTTATGCTTCTAGAAAACTGAAAACTCATCAAGAGAATTATCCGATACGCGATATGGAACTAGCAGCAGTTGTATTTGCTTTGAGGATATGGAGACATTATTTGTATGGTGTTAGATTTGAAGTATTCACGGATCAACAAAGTTTGAAGCATATTTTCATCCAGAAGAAACTAAATCTTGAGCTTATCAGTATTGTCGGTGCTAATTGGATAATTACACAACAAAAAGAGCTGATTAAATATACGGAGCGATCAAGCTTCCTCGCCTGTTCTCATCAGTCACGAGGGAAAAGAAGTGTCCAACAGTCCTCCATACAAACGACTCCTCATGTGCCCTATCCGAGCAAATCGAGAAGGAAAGAAAGTTCATGTGCCCCAACTGACTGAAAGGAGGAGAAAGATGGCTCGAGCGGCTAGTCAAAAGCTCGAGCCGAGAGCTTGGGAAGAGAAGGGATTCTGGGATCCTTCTATGTGTTGGAGTTCAACCGAGCTTGGCTCGATTCGACATTTTAGGGGAAAACAGAGAAAAGAAAAAAATAAGATGAAGGTAAATATTAATTTATTTGAAGTTATTAAATTGTACTAAATAAAATGAAATTACAAAAACTTTATATTAAACTGATTTCAATTTTGTTAATAATTGTTTAACGTAATGGACAAGAAGATANATAAAATGAAATTACAAAAACTTTATATTAAACTGATTTCAATTTTGTTAATAATTGTTTAACGTAATGGACGAGAAGATAAAAATCAGAAAAGACAAAGGAAAATTTCAAGTATGAAATCCATGTAAAAAATTAAATATATTTTATGATTTTGCAAATTAGGTTAAGCTATAAGTGGAAAAGAAACATTCTTAGAAAGCTTAGCAAATCAAAAGGTTTAAAAATTTCATTGATATAATTGTAATTATTTAAATAAATTGATGGATTATTTAATATTTTGAAAGATGTATTAAAGTATGTTTAAGAAATACCAATTAGCAATTAAAGTAGATNGCCCAGAGCATCACCAAACATATTTATTCCAAATTAAACAGCTGGTCTTTGGTCAATTGGGGGGAGGCCATTTGGAGCAACTACTTATCTCCTTCAATGTCAATTTTCTCCTGGAGATTCTTCCACAAGCTGATTCCAACTGATGACATTCTCAAGCTGACGGGCCCCAGATGTTGTTTATGCCTTAANACCCAGAGCATCACCAAACATATTTATTCCAAATTAAACAGCTGGTCTTTGGTCAATTGGGGGGAGGCCATTCGGAGCAACTACTTATCTCCTTCAATGTTAATTTTCTCCTGGAGATTCTTCCACGAGCTGATTCCAACTGATGACATTCTCAAGCTGACCGGCCCCAGATGTTGTTTATGCCTTACTGTTGAAGAATCAAGTGCACACTTATTTTTTGAATGCTCCTTTTCTCAAGAGGTATGGAGAGAGCTCATCAAAATGCTGCTTATAAACACTCTGAACTTACATTAGCTGCACCTTCACTCCTGCCGGGAAAGCTGGGCAGATGCTAAGGTAGGCCTTATACCTCTTATTGTTTCTTGGTTTCTCTGTATGGCCAGAAACCAAGCAAAGTTTGAGGAATGCTATCCCTCTGCCAGCAAAGTGACTAGACATTGCATCTCATACATATTGAAGCTCATCAAACATAAAAAATTCCCCAAGATCTACACCATGAATCTAGCTGAACTAACCAATGTGCCCAAAATTATCAAAGTGCGATGGCAACTACCCCCTCATCATGTTGTAAAGGTTAATACAGATGGCAGCTTCTCAGAATTTGGTTCAGGAGTGGGGGGTGTCCTCAGGAACCATGCAGGCAATTGTATNAACTACCCCCTCATCATGTTGTAAAGGTTAATACAGATGGCAGCTTCTCAGAATTTGGTTCAGGAGTGGGGGATGTCCTCAGGAACCATGCAGGCAATTGTACAATGTTTTTCCAGGCACCTATTTTGGCAGCAGATGCACTTAAGGCTGAAATCATTGCCGTGTTCTGGGCTATGAAAATTGCCTTATTGGCTCACTGAGATAACCTATGGGTGGAAGTGGATTCTAACAGTGTACTGCTGCTACTACAAGGTGCTGACCCCCCTTCTTGGAGGCATTCCCAATGGTTGCAGAATATCAACTCCATCAAATCCCTACTCAAG
>JXCR01098098.1:104528-162837 GCA_002079205.1 Phalaenopsis hybrid cultivar | reverse complement strand
TTTAAAATTAAATTAAATAATCATATTAGACGATACAAATCTTTAAATACTCTTAGATTGATTTATATTAAGTTTAACTAGTATGCACATTGTCTTCTTTTTCATTATGTTTGATTTATGAGTATGAATATTAACTATTTTTTTAGATAATTATTGTTTTAAACTAACTTTTAAAGGTTAATCACCTGATTAAAATATGGGCAAAATAAGTGAAAATGTTTATAGAAGACGTAAATAATCAAAAATGATGTAAATTTAAATTTATTACATTAATTTATTTTCAATAGTGGCTCTTTTATTTGTTAAATATTAATTATAGAAAACTAAATTAACAAAAAAGCTAAATTTTTCAATCCAACCGTCTGTTACTGCCTCACTTAGTTTCAATCGCCTTGCCTATAGAACGAGGTCATATGTCTCACTTCGATCAGTCTGATCCTCCTCCCTACAGGTATTGGAGTTGACACGACTGTGGCCCAAATGATCATCCTCCTAATATGAACTAGAGTTGACAGGATTAACTTATTTTAGGCTCGGTCAACCAAATCAAATTATAAAGCATTCTAATCAAAACCCCAATGATAGACATTTATTTTGTGTCTTAAAAAGAGGAAATTATTTATGAAATTGATATTTTAAATTATAAAATTCTAAGGACACTAATAAATTCTCACCTAAATGCTTAAGGTAAAATTTATCCAACATCCACAATCGATTTTCGAGATGGATAAATCTAATATTAACTCAAACTAATATAAAGTGAATGTCATAGCAATTCTATTACAACATTCATACTCAAAACAATCTCATGTCAGTAAGAATGTGGCCCATGTCATCTGTCCTCGTGATTTTGCCGTCAAATGACACCACAGAGATCGGTTACGACCATATACCTTTGACTAGGTGGTTTGTCGTCAAATAATATCATTATATTACAGTCATGGCTATAACATGTATGCTCCCCAATGGCCGTTTGCCTTTTTGAGTGATGAATCATAATGCATACTTGATAGAACACAAAGCTCTTTGTAAACTAAGGTCAACTTAATTAGTTTCCCTGGACAACCATTTACTCAAAATCTATAAGGCTCCATTGGACAAAAAACAGCCAATAACTACTAGCAAGGATCCTTATTCAAGTTGGATTGACTATCTCCTTTAACTAAGTAGACCAGGANTCTCGACAATGTTGAGATAGGTAGATGTGTTTTACTTTACTGTTCTATTTATTTACTATTTCTCAGCTTTTATTTTATACACAAAAGTACATGTTTTCTTTTAAATGTTAAATACAAGAAAAAAATGAATAAAATATTATATATGTATGTATATGGAAGCCACACCTAGATAATACTAGCAAGGACTCGTGCATATAAATGAAAATAGTTGTCTAATATTATGGTGGGTTTGAAAAGCATAAACATATATTTTTTTTTAAATATATGTTTAGAAGATGACTCCCAATTATGAAAAGTAGAACATAAATAAATGAAAGGAAATGAAACTGGTTTCTTTACTGCTCTCTTTATTACACATTTTTTACTGTTACTGCAAATTTACAAAATAATTTAAAATTAGAATTATTATAATTTAAAAATATTTACTCACTGNTCTTGACAATGTTGAGATAGGTAGATGTGTTTTACTTTACTGTTCTATTTATTTACTATTTCTCAGCTTTTACTTTATACACAAAAGTACATGTTTTCTTTTAAATGTTAGATACAAGAAAAAAATGAATAAAATATGATATATGTATGTATATGGAAGCCACACCTAGATGGTACTGGCAAGGACTCGTGCATAGAAATGAAAATAGTTGTCTAATATTATGGTGGGTTTGAAAAGCATAAACATATATTTTTTTTTAAATATAAGTTTAGAAGATGACTCCCAATTATGAAAAGTAGAACATAAATAAATAAAAGGAAATGAAACTGGTTTCTTTACTGCTCTCTTTATTACACATTTTTTTACTGTTACTGCAAATTTATTAAATAATTTAAAATTAGAATTATTATAATTTAAAAATATTTACTCACTAAGTAGTTTTAACTCAAACTTTAGTTGCTAAGATTTTATAGGAAAACCAACTTTAGAGAAGACGAACCCCATGAAGTACGTGTCCATGTCCCGTGATGCGCAAGCTAATAGAAAAAGTGAGTGAGTTTTTATTTTCTGCCAATTGTAAAATTTTTAAAATATGTACGGATTGGTTATAACTTTAAATTTTATGAACTAGAATCGCTCTTTTGTGACTTGAATTTTTTTTTTAATTATGAAATAAAACTGTAAGATAGGTTTCATCCATTCGACCGACAACTCCCGCCATGATAAATCCAAGCTCTTGGGCCGAAACGTATCGTTGAAGACTAGGGCTTTCCTCAGACATGTGTTATAGTAAAGAAGGGCGGCAATGCTTGCGATTGAAGCCAAAGGATTCGTCAATCAAACTGCAACTTTGTCGAGCAAACTACAATTTTGTCAAGTAGGAAGGCTTCCTCTTACGGGTTTCAAAGCACAAATTCGAGTTGAAGTCATAGTTGAACTCATAGATTAGATTTTTTGCATTTCTAATGTATTTAATTTATAATTGTCTTAAATTTAATATTTATGTTATAAAAAATTTATAGGTAAATATGTAATAGTATAAATGAAAAAAATGATTCAATTTATTTTATCATAATTAAATAATAATTAAATTATGGCAAAATCTTTATGTTAAAATAATAAGAAATGATTCAATTTATTTTATCATAATTAAATAATAATTAAATTATGGCAAAATTTTTATGTTAAAATAATAAGAAGTCGATGATAGNGATTCAATTTATTTTATCATAATTAAATAATAATTAAATTATGGCAAAATCTTTATGTTAAAATAATAAGAAGTCGATGATAACATTATTTTAATAAATAGATTAAAGCTTTAAATTAAATTGATGATTTATAAAGTTAAAATTTGGACAAATTAGTAGCAAATGGTAAAATTTAACGATCATAAAGTAAGAAAAATATTTTATATATGACTATAGGTTTTTTGCTGAAGAAAATCTGATAGAACAATTAAGTTAAGAGATCTTTTGTGCTTGAGAACAGTACTTTTACTTTTAAATTATAACAATAATTGGTTTCTTCTAAATATGATACACACTGTTAATTGTTTAGATAGATTTTATATAGCAAGAGTTAAATAAAAATGATTTGTCTGCNTGACTATAGGTTTTTTGCTGAAGAAAATCTGATAGAACAATTAAGTTAAGAGATCTTTTGTGCTTGAGAACAATACTTTTACTTTTAAATTATAACAATAATTGGTTTCTTCTAAACATGATACACATTGTTAATTGTTTAGATAGATTTTATATGGCAAGAGTTAAATAAAAATGATTTGTCTGTNAAATCGTTCACACCTTTTAATAATTTGACCACCCAAAGTCACACTTCTGTCACTAGAGCTACTACTACTAAATTACATTCCATGTATTTAGTTTTAGTTCTACTTAAATGAAGACCTTTAGACTCCAACGTAGACTTCCATAATTCAAGTTTTTCCTGAGTTTTTTCTGTCGTTTTATCCACGAGAAAAATATCATCAGCAAAAAACATACACCAACGTACATCCTCCTGTACATGTCCAGTAAGACCATCCATAACTAAAGCAAAAAGATATGGGATTAAAGTCGATCCCTGATGTAATCCAACAGAAATAAGAAAATATTTGGTCAATCCTCTTTCAGTTTGAACACAAGTAAAAGCTCTAGTATACATATCCTTAATGACTTGAATATAAGTCATATCAACACCTTTCTTCTCAAGAACTCTCCAAAGGATATCTCTTGGAACCTTATCGTAAGCTTTTTCTAAATCAATAAAAATCAAATGTAGATTCTCCTTATTATCTCTGAACTTCTCCATCAAACCTCTCAATAAATGTATAGCTTCCTTAGTAGGCCTGCCCGACATAAATCCAAATTGATTATGAGAAATCTTTGTAACGCGCCTTAACCTATGTTTAAAGTGTGACACATCAACTTAATTCCTCTATGATTTGCACACTCTTGTGCATCCCCTTTATTCTTAAAAACGAGACCAAAATACTCTTCCTCCACTCCTCAAGCATCTTTTTAGTTTTTAAAATAATATTAAAGAGTTTAGTAAGCCAAGAAACTCCCAAATTTCCTAAACATTTCGACAGTTCAATTGGGAAGTCATCAGGTCCTACAGACTTTCCACCCTTGGTTTTCTTTAAAGCCTCCTCAACTTCTTTTTTACTAATGCGACGGTAAAAATGAAATGTTTTATTATAATTCATGATATTAAGATCACTAAGATCGATCGTATTTTCAGAAAATTTATTATAAAGCTTATCAAAATAACTCACCCACCTATGCTGAATTCTTTTTCTAAGAAAAGTACTTTTTGATTTTCATCTTTAATACACTTTACATGAGTTAAATCTTTACTTTTCTTCTCTCTACCTATCTCGACAATGTTGAGATAGGTAGATGTGTTTTACTTTACTGTTCTATTTATTTACTATTTCTCAGCTTTTATTTTATACACAAAAGTACATGTTTTCTTTTAAATGTTAAATACAAGAAAAAAATGAATAAAATATTATATATGTATGTATATGGAAGCCACACCTAGATAATACTAGCAAGGACTCGTGCATATAAATGAAAATAGTTGTCTAATATTATGGTGGGTTTGAAAAGCATAAACATATATTTTTTTTTAAATATATGTTTAGAAGATGACTCCCAATTATGAAAAGTAGAACATAAATAAATGAAAGGAAATGAAACTGGTTTCTTTACTGCTCTCTTTATTACACATTTTTTACTGTTACTGCAAATTTACAAAATAATTTAAAATTAGAATTATTATAATTTAAAAATATTTACTCACTGAGTAGTTTTAACTCAAACTTTAGTTGCTAAGATTTTATAGGAAAACCAACTTTAGAGAAGACGAACCCCATGAAGTACGTGTCCATGTCCCGTGATGCGCAAGCTAATAGAAAAAGTGAGTGAGTTTTTATTTTCTGCCAATTGTAAAATTTTTAAAATATGTACGGATTGGTTATAACTTTAAATTTTATGAACTAGAATCGCTCTTTTGTGACTTGAATTTTTTTTTTAATTATGAAATAAAACTGTAAGATAGGTTTCATCCATTCGACCGACAACTCCCGCCATGATAAATCCAAGCTCTTGGGCCGAAACGTATCGTTGAAGACTAGGGCTTTCCTCAGACATGTGTTATAGTAAAGAAGGGCAGCAATGCTTGCGATTGAAGCCAAAGGATTCGTCAATCAAACTGTAACTTTGTCGAGCAAACTACAATTTTGTCAAGTAGGAAGGCTTCCTCTTACGGGTTTCGAAGCACAAATTCGAGTTGAAGTCATAGTCGAACTCATAGATTAGATTTTATGCATTTCTAATGTATTTAATTTATAATTGTCTTAAATTTAATATTTATGTTATAAAAAATTTATAGGTAAATATGTAATAGTATAAATGAAAAAAATGATTCAATTTATTTTATCATAATTAAATAATAATTAAATTATGGCAAAATCTTTATGTTAAAATAATAAGAAATGATTCAATTTATTTTATCATAATTAAATAATAATTAAATTATGGCAAAATTTTTATGTTAAAATAATAAGAAGTCGATGATAGCATTATTTTAATAAATAGATTAAAGCTTTAAATTAAATTGATGATTTATAAAGTTAAAATTTGGACAAATTAGTAGCAAATGGTAAAATTTAACGATCATAAAGTAAGAAAAATATTTTATATATGACTATAGGTTTTTTGCTGAAGAAAATCTGATAGAACAATTAAGTTAAGAGATCTTTTGTGCTTGAGAACAGTACTTTTACTTTTAAATTATAACAATAATTGGTTTCTTCTAAATATGATACACACTGTTAATTGTTTAGATAGATTTTATATAGCAAGAGTTAAATAAAAATGATTTGTCTGCTTTTTAAGTTCATTTGATCATATTGAATTGTATGTCACTCATATTTGTAAGTCCATCAAATATATAATTAAAGATACTATATTACGTATTGAATATTATGAAAAGAAAATAAGAATGAGATTTACTGTCCTGATTGTTTATGTGTACATGTTTGGCTATAATGAAGTTCACCTCTTTATGGTATTAAAGGTAGATTGATAAAGTATGTGTGCACATAAATGAAAAAAAATGTTGATATTGATGTGTCATAAATGACACAATTTTAGACGATGCTCATATCAGTATTATATACAGATCAAAAGGATATTGATAAGTAAATAATAAAAACGTCATAAATCTTTAAAATTAAATTAAATAATCATATTAGACGATACAAATCTTTAAATACTCTTAGATTGATTTATATTAAGTTTAACTAGTATGCACATTGTCTTCTTTTTCATTATGTTTGATTTATGAGTATGAATATTAACTATTTTTTTAGATAATTATTGTTTTAAACTAACTTTTAAAGGTTAATCACCTGATTAAAATATGGGCAAAATAAGTGAAAATGTTTATAGAAGACGTAAATAATCAAAAATGATGTAAATTTAAATTTATTACATTAATTTATTTTCAATAGTGGCTCTTTTATTTGTTAAATATTAATTATAGAAAACTAAATTAACAAAAAAGCTAAATTTTTCAATCCAACCGTCTGTTACTGCCTCACTTAGTTTCAATCGCCTTGCCTATAGAACGAGGTCATATGTCTCACTTCGATCAGTCTGATCCTCCTCCCTACAGGTATTGGAGTTGACACGACTGTGGCCCAAATGATCATCCTCCTAATATGAACTAGAGTTGACAGGATTAACTTATTTTAGGCTCGGTCAACCAAATCAAATTATAAAGCATTCTAATCAAAACCCCAATGATAGACATTTATTTTGTGTCTTAAAAAGAGGAAATTATTTATGAAATTGATATTTTAAATTATAAAATTCTAAGGACACTAATAAATTCTCACCTAAATGCTTAAGGTAAAATTTATCCAACATCCACAATCGATTTTCGAGATGGATAAATCTAATATTAACTCAAACTAATATAAAGTGAATGTCATAGCAATTCTATTACAACATTCATACTCAAAACAATCTCATGTCAGTAAGAATGTGGCCCATGTCATCTGTCCTCGTGATTTTGCCGTCAAATGACACCACAGAGATCGGTTACGACCATATACCTTTGACTAGGTGGTTTGTCGTCAAATAATATCATTATATTACAGTCATGGCTATAACATGTATGCTCCCCAATGGCCGTTTGCCTTTTTGAGTGATGAATCATAATGCATACTTGATAGAACACAAAGCTCTTTGTAAACTAAGGTCAACTTAATTAGTTTCCCTGGACAACCATTTACTCAAAATCTATAAGGCTCCATTGGACAAAAAACAGCCAATAACTACTAGCAAGGATCCTTATTCAAGTTGGATTGACTATCTCCTTTAACTAAGTAGACCAGGAACCATGATAACCCACAATGACAAAACATAGGATCTTGATCTGGTTCGTCATCATTTCCCCCACCATCCACTTTAAGCTCACAATGATAATTCTTCATAATTTAAAAGTTTAAATTCGTTGCTACCATATGCTACTTCTGAATACTTAGCATCTAATGACTAGCTTTAATTGAAAATGCTCACGTTATTGAGAGAGGTAATTAACCATGGAGGGTTGCGCCTATGGGAAACCTCAAAGCCCAAATCTTAAAATCCTTGCAAAATAAGGACAAAATCTCTTGCTAGTGTTTTATTTACTATCTCATATGTCTTCCAAGAACTTAATACATAAGCTCTTGACGAGAGTCTGGGGTTAATTGAACTTTCGGATCCCACAATTCAATAGTTCTTCTGATGTAATGAGTTGATTCACTTTTGATCGAACTCCGCCATCTTTATTATTAGAGGATAGCCATTCACACTCAGGGTAAAATGATGTTCGTGATAGAAATTATTTGGGATATTTACATATGTGCCACCCAATTCCTATGTAGTCACATATCAAACACCCAAACTTCCATTTTACATATAGGTGAGCCCACCTAAAGTCGAAACCTAGGGATGGGGTGGCTTGTACGTAAAAATCGAAGTTCAGGGGTTTCATATGTGAATGCATAGGAATCGAGTGGCAGTATGTGAAAGCCCTAAATTATTTTCTTTATGGATTTACATTTTAAATTAATTAAGAATTAGTTATTTTCTAAGTTATTTTTTTATTTTCATTAACGTTATTATGCAATAAAGTGTTAGGGGTAGTTCGAACAATTTGCCAGACAATTTCAATAAATAGATCCTTATGCTTTATTAAACATAGTTATAAAAAGTTAAATGAAAATTTCCTGCACCAAATACTTTGGCTTCCTAGTTCTCTTTTGTTCTTTGAAGGATCCGTACATGCTTTAAAGTTCAATATCTGCTACTTAATGATTCATTATTTGATACTTTTTTCTCTTGTTTCTTTGAACTCCTAATAAATTTTACAATTAGACATTTGAATTGCCGGCTCTGAATCATAAACAACGTAATTGCAATATTCTTTCTAGTTTTTGCGATGGTTATCTATTCTAAGGATAAAGTTGGGTAATAACTAATATCAAAAAATGAGTGTGTTTATCTCTTTATGTAAGAGAACTGCAGGTTTATGTTACACTTCTCCGACAAATAATGTTTATAACAAAATTATTCTCATTGACTGAAAAAATAAGCATGAAAAGATGTGTTCAAGTAGAAATACTGCTAACTTAGTGCGGAAGAAAGTGAAATAGAAAAGATAATTGTTTTACCGGCCCTTCTTAAGCCTGTTGCGATATTTTTCTTATCTCGAAAAATATGAACACATATCGCCCTGTCTGCTTCAAGAAACTCGAAAACACAAACATCGCCTTCTTTCAAATGATTCACTTCACTAAACTTAGGCCACCCTTTTGCCATAGCTACACGTCCAATCCAATGAGCTATCCTTACTGGCCATGATCTCCCCTTTTGATCTTTAAGGATGATAGTCTCCATTTTTCCAATATTACATTCCCTTATAAATGAAACAGGAATTGTCTGGAAACAACAGCATTGTATAATTAATCATTTTGCAGTATCAATGTGGAAGGATAATTGAATAAACAAAGATGGTAATAAAAAGAAAAAAAAATAAAATAATAATAAAAATTAGCATTGCCCCAGAGAAATCTTTCTCAATTTCTAAAAATTGTTCAAGAATTCAAAATGGATTATACTACGTTGCTATATATTAATTGGAACCCTAGGCAATAAACCTTGCNTGCGTTGATGCACTGTTGATGAGGAATAGAAAATGGTCTGCAAGATGGTGGCTTTAAGTTGAAAGTCAATATTTTGATTGAGTCGAGGCAAGTTTGTGTTGTGTTTAAGTGATTGAACTTGGATTCAATTTTCAGACATATTTGAATCCGAAACTCTTAATTTTGGATNAAGTGATTGACTTGGATTCAATTTTCAGACATATTTGAATCCGAAACTCTTAATTTTGGATATTTTTTTCTAATTCTGAGGATGGTTTATATGTATATATATCACAACAGCATCTTCCAAATCGATCTGGTTCAGCCAATCGACCCAAGTTCTTCCCACAACCTCATGTTGCTATATCTCCAACTTAGAAAATTTAGGGCAGTGAGAAGGAGCAAGCAATAATGGACATGAAAGAGAGAGTGATGAAGGGTTGAGGAAGGCAAGTACAGTGACAGAGAAGAGGGAGAGAGATCCAGTGAGTGGTTATCAATAATAAATCCTCTATCTTCTGCAACAGGAAAGCTGCGACCTTTTATGTTTTTCGCTAGTAGAAAAAAAGAAGAAGAAGAGTTTCACATGATTGTTCCCTTCAGTTTCTCCGTTTGTATTATAAAGTAAAGCCCAATGTTGTTCTCTTTTTTAATGGTCATGATTTGGGTTGTAATCGAGCTGAGTCGAGTAGACTATGTCATGGCGACTTTGCTTCATTTTTAATTTGAGCTTGAGATGAGCTTTAAAAATACATTTATACTTTGGTTTGCTTAAAAATTTTAATGTTTATTCTTGATTTATACTCGGCTTGTTTTTAGTTAAAAACCTAAAAATTTAAATGAATGCTTATATATTTGATTTGCACATAATTTTTCATATAAAACTAGTAAATTAAGTTTTAATTTTGTTGGCTTGCAAGCTGACAAGCTGAGCCTAGGCAAGCTTGAGTTTGAGCTCGAGCATATGACTCATGGAACTTGGACTTGCGAACTTATCAATGAGTCGAGCTCGAGCCAGCTCGGCACACTTACAACCCAAAGTCATAACTTAGAGGTTTTTGGTTGAGATTTTTTTTTTTTTTTTTGTTAAATGCTAGTCCTAAAAAGTTTAAGGTTCTTGAATTGTTAAAATATATGAATATAGGATTCTTTTTTTGGAATAACTACATACAAATTTCTCAAGCATTGATATTTACAAATTAATCATCTATGTGATTTTTTTGAACTATAGAACCGATATATTTACATGTGCCAAGTTCAAACTATTGAAATTCGATAAAAATGAAGCATATGGGTTGGGGTTTTATCATGAATTTTGATATTTGAGTGAGAATTTGAAGAATGGATGAAAGAGGGGCTGATTTGTAAATAGTAATTTTCAGGTGGTTGGTATGTAACTGCCCCTTTCTTTTTTATTTATATGAATATATTATTTACGCTGCATGTTCTCATTTAGATGGAGAAAAACAGAAATAAACCAGTAATTTTCTCAATTTATTTTTTTAGTTAGTATTTCATTAAATGACTTTGTTTATTGGTAATCTCCATTAAATAAAATTAATTTTTTTATGGGCGAAGTATTAAATGATTTATAATCTTTTGTGCTAATTATAAAGTATAAAATAAGGGGCAATCCTAGAACCATTTATTTTGAAAACATGTTTAAATGATTATTGTGATTATTTAATATTTTAATTTGTAATATATTAAATGATGATTGGTTTGAATTCCTTTGAATCAAATATGATGAAAAAAAATTACAAGTGATGTACCCCGATCTGTTGGTTGGCATCCGCTGTATAGGACTCCTTAGGTTGGGTGTCCTAAGGAATTAGTACTGAATTGTTAGGCACATTAAGGGTGGTCAGAAGCTCGTATAATAGCCTCCTGTCATTACTTTATATATTATTACATAACTCTTTTCAGAATATATATAATGCCATTTGCGCTCGACTTTTGTATCGCACAAGTGAATTTCGTCATTGAGTTTGTTTCTTTACCCAAGACATGCCACAATCAAATCATCTTCACTCCATGGATGTGTTAGCTTGATGCAGTCAACCATGAAATAGGCTCTGCAGACATAGACACTCTTTGATTTGCTAATAATGGAATGCAATGTAAACAATTTACGTAATTGTATTTAAAATAATTTTTAATTATTTTGTTTACTATAGAATAAACTTAAGATTTTATATTTTTTTAGTTTGGTATGAAGTAAATTGTAAATAATGCGTTTACATGGCAAAAGGCCTTGGCAACCGGCAGCGGTGCACGGTAGACGGCGTTTTCAGGTGGCAAGGCAGCTGAAGCGACAGGCAGCGGCGGGCGCCAGCGTTAGGAGGCATTGGCAGCAGGTGGGCGGCGGCTAACGACAATGATTAGCGGCGACAGGCAGACAAGCGACAGCGGCGGGGAGCAACTGCTTGCCTTCATAATTTTGCATAAATGATGTAATTCAAATTTAGCTAAATCGACCGAATTCAAAATTCAGTCAAAATAAGCTATGGTGAAAACTTCAAATTCATTAAAATTTTATGTTGTATTTATAAATTTTCATACCAAACACAGAATTTTCTCAAATCTGTCCAGAAACTTTACAGTACACCGCTAATTCACTCAACCAAACGACCCCATAATGATTGCCTGTGTAGCTTTCACCATAAGATTGCATATTACTTTAATGCCCAGCTTTCCGCCAACAAAAAAAATAAATATAAATAAATAAATAAGCTAGCAAGCACCTATTATAGTTGAAGCCAAGCCCTTTACAATGGCTACTATGTAAGCTTCTGTTCAACACTAATCTGTGAGAAAACAAAAGGAAATTTAAGTGCATACCACTCAAATTCTTATGCCCATGTATATAACACCTAAACTTTCATATTTCCATTTATAGTTCTCAAAATTTTAAGATCACAAAAAATACACCATCATTATTAAATTTTAAAAAAAGAAATACATTTTTATGCATAGTTGTATGACACCAAAGTTTTATGAGTATAAATACTAAACTCAAGAAATGTCACACAACAACAATCAAACGCAAATACTAATCCATTTTACCATTCAGCATTTTCATACCTTAATACTATATCATCAACAGACACTCAAAAGTTCAAAGAAACACAGGAGGATCTTTAACAGAGCACGTGTATTCATTCCTTCTAAGCTTTGAAACATTAGTGAAATAATGGTTTAGTTACAATCTGTTCTGAGTTCATCAAGCCGATGAGTTTTTGTTCTGATTTAGAGAGAGGGGGAGTTGAGGATTTACCTGCACTAGAAGCCCCTATTTATCTATCCAGTGGGGGCTGCAATCACAAAAATTGCAGAAAATTTTGTTTTTTTAAAACAAAAAAGGAAGAAAAGGTTAAAGGGATGTGCATCTTCAGTTCTGCTGCAGCTTAAGTTCTTCAATGGCACAAACCACACGAAAGAATCAGAAGATGGAGGATGGTAACTTGGGAGATACTCGATCAGCCACTCTTCCATACTGTAAACAGAAATCAACTCTTAGTTCTTTAGTATTCCATCATAATTGATTAGCAATGTATTATGTGAGCTCAGATGATTTAAGTGATTAAAATTTTAAGGAACATTTACATACATGCCGCCTAATTCCTGTGTATCTAACATCTACACCTTGATTGCTACATTAATACCACCCAAATTAGCCATATCACAAAAAAATATCACCATTTTAACTTTTAAAAAGATAAAAAAACTGTTTCATGTATAAATATAAGGTGAAGTGTAAAAATTGAAGTTTAGGTGTTAGATATGAAAACACATAAAAATTGAGTGGGTATGTATGTAAATTTTCCAAATTTTAAAAGTTGTTATGGAGATCTTGTGATCAAATCCTGCTTAACATTGGATTTATGCTCTATTACTCTACTAAAATTGTATGCATTCACTTTTTTTGGGAATGGACAGCAACATAGTGTAAATGTAACTTAGGCTGATATAAATTAGTAGGCTCAAATTTTGATTGAAGTGTGGAAGAGAGAAAAACTCTCAATTACTATGGTTCTAACAACAGTAATGTACGTTCAATACAATTGCACTATTTGTTATCAGAATTGTTGGAATAAAAAATCACATGGGATTGCTACTCTCTCTCTCTCTATCTCTATCTCTCTATGTCTCTCTCTCTATCTCAGTTTTTTAATCTTGGTGCCAAACTGCCAATACATCAAAAAGTTTTTTGGGCAAATAAATTGGGTATTGTAGCCTTTGTCCATACAAATAAGATCAATGGTGTTAACCATTCCAATCATAATCAATGGCGTTAACCATTCTTTATTTCTGTACGTTCTATCTCTCTCTCTCTAAACAAAATGTAAGAGAGAGAGAGGGAGGGAGAACATATCAACTTGAGGAAATATTGAAATTATATAATGGCATAATTTAGCGTACCTTTTCTTGCAAGTACTTATCACGTATTGCAGTGAGGACGGAACTACAGCAATTCTGCTGCAAATCTTGCATAGCCAGAACGACGGGTTGAAGATCTGAAGCTTTGTATGAGGTGTAGTACTCAAGTGTGCGATTCTAAATAGAAGCAATAACTACACTCACCAGTTGCAATAGGGAGACGCTGAAAAATAGAAAAGGATATTAAAGATGAGAGATTGTACCCATGGGTGATCAGACTGATCCAATGTCCATCTAGCAAGAAATACAGCAGATGCAGCTATAACTGAAGGAAGAAACTTTAAGAAGCTATATTCGACCAACGTCAACTCCGCCAAGTAATTCGCTGAATATCCTAAAGTAATCGAAGGAACCTGCAAATTTGACAAAAAAAGATGAGACTCGAGAGTCCCACATTTTTTTCCATGCAAAATTCATTTAAAAAAATATAAGTGGTAAACAAAGAATAGCACTATAAGTGGTAAAGGAGTCATGTTTCTCATAAATTTTTTTAAAGATTAGTATAATATTCCGCAAGCCAAAATCATGATGAAAGTAAACATAAATTTTTTGTAAGATTAGTATAAATTTTTTGTAAGATAGTGTTGGCATAGCTCCAGTGGCGGACAAAATTAGATAGAGTCGGCTTAGATGGTTCGGTCACATTAAACGCCAACCATCTGATGAACCGGTAAGGAGAGTTAATGTTTTAGATTCAACTTATATTAAGAAAGACACAGGCAGACCTAGAAAGACTTGAGCATATTGTATAAAAAATGATTGTAATTTATCATAATTAAATGAAAATATGACACTCAATAAGGCTCAATGGAGAAAAAGGATTCAGAATGAAAATATGACACTCAATAAGACGCAATGGAGAAAAAGGATTAANAAGACTTGAGCATATTGTATAAAAAATGATTGTAATTTATCATAATTAAATGAAAATATGACACTCAATAAGACTCAATGGAGAAAAAGGGTTCAGAATGAAAATATGGCACTCAATAAGACGCAATGGAGAAAAAGGATTACNATGCCGCCTAATTCCTGTGTATCTAACATCTACACCTTGATTGCTACATTAATACCACCCAAATTAGCCATAGCACAAAATTTTAACTTTTAAAAGTGAAAAAAACTGTTTCATGTATATATAAGGTGAAGTGTAAAAATTGAAGTTTAGGTGTTAGATATGAAAACACGTAAAAATTGAGGGGGTATGTATGTAAATTTTCCAAAATTTAAAAGTTGTTATGGAGATCTTGTGATCAAATCCTGCTTAACATTGAATTTATGCTCTATTACTCTACTAAAATTGTATGCATTCACTTTTTTTGGGAATGGACAGCAACATAGTGTAAATGTAACTTAGGCTGATATAAATTAGTAGGCTCAAATTTTGATTGAAGTGTGGAAGAGAGAAACTCTCAATTACTATGGTTCTAACAACAGTAATGTATGTTCAATACAATTGCACTATTTGTTATCAGAATTGTTGGAATAAAAAATCACATGGAATTGCTACTCTCTCTCTCTCTATCTCTATCTCTCTATCTCAGTTTTTTAATCTTGGTGCCAAACTGCCAATACATCAAAAAGTCTTTTGGGCAAATAAATTGGGTATTGTAGCCTTTGTCCATACAAATAAGATCAATGGTGTTAACCATTCCAATCATAATCAATGGCGTTAACCATTCTTTAATTCTGTACGTTCTATCTCTCTCTCTCTAAACAAAATGTAAGAGAGAGAGAGAGAGAGAGAGAGAGAGGGAGGGAGGGAGGGAGAGAGGGAGAACATATCNTAACGACTCAACACTGAGCATGTGAAACCGCTTCTCCGAGCTCGGGATAGGTCCAAACTCTGGAGATAATTCTCCGATCGGTAAATGCAAAATATTCCAAGAGTGAAACTTAAATCATCCCAGCAGCGAGTCTCGTCGGATACCTCACATAGGCAGCGACAAGATCCGCCCAAAGCCTTACTAGATAGGGAGATTCGACCAAGACAACGAACCTATCAGGCATGCGAGACACGAGTTTTGTAAAACTCGAGTTGAATAAGTCACTATTCACCCAAGCACCTCGACCGATCGACCCGGGGCAAGCGATTGTCATATGGTCGAGCGCCTCGACCGACCGACGCACACTTCGAAAAGCACGATCGTCACTCAACCAGTTGCCTCGATCAACCGAGCTTAGAAAAGTCGGCCTGCCGATTACCACTATANTAACGACTCAACACTGAGCATGTGAAACCGCTTCTCCGAGCTCGGGATAGGTCCAAACTCTGGAGATAATTCCCCGATCGGTAAATGCAAAATATGCGGAGAGTGAAACTTAAATCATCCCAGCAGCGAGTCTCGTCGGATACCTCACATAGGCAGCGACAAGATCCGCCCAAGACCTTACTAGATAGGGAGATTCGACCAAGGCAACGAACCTATCAGGCATGCGAGACATGAGTCTTGTAAAACTCGAGTTGAATAAGTAAGTCACTATTCACCCAAGCACCTCGACCGATCGACCAGGGGCGAGCGATTGCCATATGGTCGAGCGCCTCGACCGACCGACACACACTTCGAAAAGCACGATCGTCACTCAACCAGTTGCCTCGATCAACCGAGCTTAGAAAAGTCGGTCTGCCGATTACCACTATGTTAAAATTCAAATTGTAATACAGATATGATATAAAATTCATATAATTAAATAGAGCATTAATCATATTAAGAACGTTTATCATAATTGTTCCCTCATTGTAATTGTACAAAATATGCTCCTATAAATAAGAGATAAAAATACGAATAAAGGGGACTCTCTCCCCTGATTCTCTCATCGGTAAATTCTTGACTCTATCTTCTCTCCTTCACCCGGCTCTAATTCTCGAAACGTGTTCACAAAAGAATTTGGGATCCAACATCCTAAAAGGCGGTGCGGTGAGCGTGGAAATGCCCCAGACAAAAAGCGGAGCTAACTACAAAGAAGAAAATTCCCAAAAAGAGATAATACTNTCGGTAAATTCTTGACTCTATCTTCTCTCCTTCACCCGGCTCTAATTCTCGAAACGTGTTCACAAAAGAATTCGGGATCCAACATCCTAAAAGGCGGTGCGGTGAGCGTGGAAATGCCCCATACAAAAAGCGGAGCTAACTACAAAGAAGAAAATTCCCAAAAAGAGATAATACATGGAACCCAACAGAGACTACGCAACCAGATGTCCATGCGCAAGTTCAAGGCTTACAAGCCCAAATGGCCTCATGATGGAGCAATTCGAGGTCCTGCAAACCAACAGACAGAAGGACAAGGCAAGTCCCAACACACCAACACAACCGCGTTGGCGCAGACGAACAAACGATGGGAAGAGCGGATGCGAGTGCCTGTCCGGCCACTTGCAGGAGGGGCTTTTACTCGCCAAGTAAAAGAGGCGATGCCACCGCCCAAGCTAAGGATCCCTCGCTTGAATTCCTACAAAGGGAGGCATGACCCGATCAACCACGTAGCGTCATTCGAGTTGTTAATCGATCGATGACCCCATAATATGTCGTCTCTTCTTAATCATTTTGAAGGAATCGACCCTTCGATGGTTTAATGGTCTGCCTACTGAAATCATCCCAAATTACAACTAATTTAAAAAGACTCTTCATTTTGCACTTCTCATACGTGCAGAAACAGAGGAAAAACTCGAACACCTTGCTTGACATCAAATAGGGAGAGAGCGAGACTCTACGGGCCTACATCGCCCGCTTCCAGAACCAGATGCTGAAAGTTAAAAATCTAAAGCATGAAATAGCCGAAATAGCCTTGAAGTGAGAAGTTCGAAGCAAACGTTTATGGTATGACCTAAATCTATTTAAACCTACTACTTTTGCAGAAGTATTTAAGATGGCGAATGTGCACATACTCTCAGAGGAAGACCTCCAAAGCTCCCCAAAGGGTAAGCCAGAATCGTTTGACCACTCGTCAAAAAAGCGAAAAGAACCAGGCGAATCGCAAAGGGGAAAGGACAATCAATCCTCCACCGGTCACCAAAACAAAAACTCTAAGACCCAAGAATAACAAAGAAATGACTGAAAGCAATACTCTGATCAACANCGAAAAGAACCAGGCGAATCGCAAAGGGGAAAGGACAATCAATCCTCCACCGGTCACCAAAACAAAAACTCTCAGACCCAAGAATAACAAAGAAATGACTGAAAGCAATACTCTGATCAACTGTCGGCTCAATATTAGGAGCATCCGCATGTTTACAGGGAAATGTAAGGTTTGATACCCCTCAATGTGTTGATTGCCAAAATAATTCAGGCCTTCCAAAATAATGACTAATTCAAACCGTTCTTGCCGCTTTCAGCGGCCCCGACCTTACGAAATATGAAAAAGAAATGTCAGTACCATCAAGACAACGGTCACAACGCCGAGGAGTGTCGTCACCTCCGAAACCTGATTGAATAACTCTTCTGCGTTGGGAAGCTCAAAGAGTATGTTGCAGTCGACGCGCACACACAACGATAGGGCAAAGCGCCAACAAGAGATCCTTCCAACGGACCTGTCAAGGTGAATAAGGTTCACGTACCAGGGATAATACCTGTCATCTTCAAGGGAGGACCCCAACCCTCTAGCTTGAAAAGAAAACATTCGGGAGAGGTATGCTCCGTCGTCCCGTATACACGTAACCACTTACCAATTATCTTTACAGATGCAAATCTCCCATCGATGGGGAACCCCAACAATGAGGCGATCGTCGTCNGGTTTGATACCCCTCAATGTGTTGATTGCCAAAATAATTCAGGCCTTCCAAAATAATGACTAATTCAAACCGGTATTGCCGCTTTCAGCGGCCCCGGCCTTACGAAATATGAAAAAGAAATGTCAGTATGTTGCAGTCGACGCGCACACACAACGACAGGGCAAAGCGCCAACAAGAGATCCTTCCAACGGACCTGTCAAGGTGAATAAGGTTCACGTACCAGGGATAATACCTGTCATCTTCAAGGGAGGACCCCAACCCTCTAGCTTGAAAAGAAAACATTCGGGAGAGGTATGCTCCGTCGTCCCGTATACACGTAACCACTTACCAATTATCTTTACAGATGTAGATCTCCCATCGATGGGGAACCCCAACAATGAGGCGATCGTCGTTACAACACTAATCAACAACTACCATATGATATAGGAAGTTCAGTGAATATCATATTCAAAACAGTGTTCGATAAGATCGACCTAAAAGAAAAGAGGCATTGGGCCTTGTAGTCGCCGTCATCTTTTGGGGAGAACAAGGGAAACAATATGATAGCACGAAAAATTTCCTCGTGGTAGAGTCTCCACCGACCTACAAAACTATCTTCGATCGGCCACTCCTGAACATATACCAAGCCATGACTTCTACCTACCATGTGGCAGTAAAGTTCCCAGGAGACGGGGAAGTGATTACGGTATGGGGGAACTTGAAACAGCCTAGAAGCTGCAATTTGTGAGCGGTTTTGAACGTCGACCATGAACCACTCGACATCCAGATCTAGAGTACCTATGCCCAACAAAGAACCCGGTAAGGTTTTCCTATTTAGTGAACGCTTTGACGCATGATCCAAAAGCCAGCTAATATAGAGGCTTTTGAAGCACCAGGAAGTGTTTGACGCAACGTGCCACCAGCTAAACATCGGTCCCTACTCTCGATCGGTCCAACAGAAGATCTAGCCGATTGCCACAACTTTGGTCGAACCGATAGCGACAACGTGCAGAAGCTGCTGGACGTCGACAACATCCGTGAAGTCCAGTACTCAATTTGGCTCTCGAACGTCGTCATGGTCTAGAAAGCCAAAGACAAGTGGCGGATGTGCGTCAACTTCATCAACCTCAATNGGACGTCGACAACATCCGTGAAGTCCAGTACTCAATTTGGCTCTCGAACGTCGTCATGGTCTAGAAAGCCAAGGACAAGTGGCGGATGTGCGTCAACTTCATCAACCTCAATGCCTCTTGCCCAAAGGACACCTACCCCCTGCTAAATTAACAGGTCGAATAGCCGGGAAAATCAATTCATCCCAAAGTCAGGCGACAAGTGTGTGGTGTTCTTTAAGACACTAAAGAAAAATCAACGCTTCGAATGGAAGACCGAATGTGAGGAGGCATTCAAAAACTTGAAAGATTCCTTAGTATCCCCACCACCAATCCAGAGCCCCGAAGCTAGCGAAGGAGATGTCACTGTACCTCGAAGTCGCACGAGAGGCTGTAAGCTCAGTTCTGGTCCGAGAGGAGGCGAGAAAGCAATGCCCAGTCTTCTACATGAGTTGAGTGTTTCATGTCGTCGAAACTAGGTATTCGATTATGGAAAGATTAACCTTCGCTTTGATATTTCCGCTCGAGGGCTTCAACTATACTTCCAAATGCATCTGAACCGACTAATCACAGACCATCTATCGAAATCTGTACTCATTTAGTTGGAGCACTTCGGTCAACAAGAAAAGTGGGCGGTAGACTCAGCGAATTCAACATCACCAATTCCACAGACAATAGTCAAAGCCCAAGCAATCGCAGACTTTCTGGCTGACTTTTCCATGACAGAGAAGCCAGGAGAGGAAATCTTCACTGAAGACAGAACGTGGATTATACTTCGATGGAGCCTCCAAACAGGCAACAACAAGTTTGGGGCCGGTCCTATGCAGCCCAGACAAAGAGCATCTCTACCAGACGATCTTGGTGGAGTTTGAAGTCACAAACATTCAGACAGAGTACGAAACACTAATCGTCGGGCTCCACCTAACCTACGAGATAAGTGCCTGGGACATCCTAGTAAGGTCTGACTCCTTGCTAGTCATGAATCAGGTTAACAAAGAATTTGAATCCAGAGACAAGATGTTGACTAGATACCTTGCTAAGACAAAAAAGAAAATCGGAAGATTCAAGAGCTTCCGCATCGAGCACATCAGCCAGGGGGACAATCAGGTTGTCGATAACTAGAGCATTAATCATATTAAGAACAGTTTTCATAGCCCTTCCCTCCTTCATATAATTGTACAAAATATGCTCATTTAAATAGGAGACAAACATAAGAATGGGACTCTCTCCCCCAGTACTCTCAACAGTAAATTCTTAACCCATTCTACTTTTTTTTCTCTCCTTTACTTAGCTATAACACTCAAAGTTTGTTCACAAAAGACAATCTGGGATCCAACAATATGACTTATTTTGAGTTATGTTCTGTGAGGTATTTTATTATAAGTCATAATTATTATATATAATTCTCTTTGTATAAACAAATCAATTGTATAATACAATTATGTCAAATTGTTTTAATTTATGTTATTCTCTGATTCAAAATTAATGGCTCTGTTTTAGTTTTTATATAATTTGATAGTTATGTATATTCCTTCAAATATGTCCTACATGTTTGATAAGAATGGTATATATTGGCAATGACTCCAATGGTTTATGTCTAATCAGAAATAACAATACTCTATGATCGATACGAATATGCTTCACTACGTGCTAGGGCCTCATTGGGTTGAGTTGTGACTAAGAAAATGTGTCATTAGAGAAATGAATTTGTAGAAATTGATTCAAGTACAGAGCCATAAGTTGATTATTAGAAGGCTAGTAGAGATTGTATAGCTTAAAATTCTTTTTTTTCTTTCTCTATTTATGTTGTATGAATTATTGTATTATTACTGAATTATACAATATATTATTAATATGAATTATATCAACATGCATGTTACACCATTGTGCTATTATTGTATTATTACTGAATTATACAATATTTTTTTTTTCTATCGTTAATATGAATTATTGTATTATTACTAGCTATGTGGCGCATAATAAATTATATGCTATAGGAATATCTAAATTGCTCTGGTGTACAACTATTGTGCTAGTCATAAAAAATTGAGGCAATAACTTGCCTATACAAAACGCAGTCGGATCTATCATCAAATAGAAAAGACTAAGACAAGTTGTAAGATGCACATGAACTATAGGAGTAAAACATGTGATAACAAAAATTTAACACTTGCCAAAGAGATTAAAATTGGCTGTAAACCATCAAGCCTCCAACCACTGAATTTAGCAACCCAAGCATAATAGCCTAAATTGAATAAGCATTAATTTGACCTAAATCCCAACCCTTATGGTTTGAAAAGCCTCATCCTTCATGCAAATCACGGAACTACAATTATCCGCAAATAACGCTACGAGAATCTCGCGTTGATGCCAACTTGAAATTCAACTGAAGGAGTCGTAGCCACTAGTCATTCTCGCCTCTTCAATCAAGAAATACAAGACCTAAATAATTTTATTCTCCCACAATCAATTATCCTCTCTCTCTCTAACCTCCATCTTCATCCTCGATAGAGAACCTTCGCAGCCTCTGTGAATTGTTCAACTCTTCTGCTCTTCAACTCTTCAAGTTTTGTTCTTTATCGCTCAAACCTTCACTCATTTGCATTTTTCGCAAGTATTTTAAATATTTTATTTATTTATTTATTATTATTATTATTATTATTATTATTATTATTAAATTTAGATGTTGATTTAGTAGACCTTAATGATAAATTTTAGGATTAATTTTTTTATCTCTAGAGATTTATTTCATAAAAGTAATAATTAATCTACAGAGTTTCAAAGTAACTAACTTGACTAAATTGCACATTTTTTTGTTAAACATTGACCTTGCCTTGACTTAAAACTTGTTAAATATTGGCTAATCCTATCAATTATTAAATACCTATTAAATACTTTTGTTATAAATATAAAATGCCTATGCCTACTCACAATAGATGTGTAGGTCGCTAGGACATTTTAAAATAGGGACTTACAGAGCATACGATCCATATAATGATAAGTCTTTTAGAAATCAATGAATTTTGATGGGTTGGTGCATATTTTTGCCACTTGGGGTGGGCATTCTAGAAAAACCAACTACATATATGCAAATATAAAGAGGAAATGATAAACGACTAAAAAGTCATCCTTAGCCAATGTATTATCATACCCAATATGTTTGCACATGGATAAATTACTACATAAATTCATTTAATATTATTTTTATACAAAGGATCATGAATACAATCATGGGTTGGTGCACTTTTGGCATTGAGACGGTTAACCAATTGTTGATGAACAATAATTACTACTAATTACTACTTACCTAACTTATATGTCCAAAATATTACAACCATTACTTAAATTTCAATATGACAATAACAATAATAATAATTACATTAATCACGTAAAGAAACAAAATATCCTAATGAAATTGCTATTATCCTTCATAAGCTACATTAAACACATTTGTGTGAAGCCATTGACAAATTTTGAGTGAGTTTATCTCCTTCAAAAGCTAAGTATAAAGATGTTGTTGTGCAGAGGATAGAATGGGAGACCCAAAAAAGAGAAAACAAGTGTTAGTGATAGGAAGGATTTTGTTAAAAAATTTAAGGTATGCTTCAAATCATTTTTTTTACTTATGTTTTTAAAATAAGTCTATCAAATGTACCGTTTGTATATTTTTATTTTTTATTTTCAAATATAAACTAAATTATTTTTAAAAATACTTAAAACAACTTTAATAAATATTTAGCATTTTTAAAAATAAATATTATCACCAAACATATTTTATTTTAAATCAAAACATAAACAAAATAAAATAAAATATTAAAATAAGAAATAGAAAATAAAAGTGATTCCAAACAACCCGTGCANTTTAGCATTTTTAAAAATAAATATTATCACCAAACATATTTTATTTTAAATCAAAACATAAACAAAATAAAAAAAAATTTTAAAATAAGAAATAGAAAATAAAAGTGATTCCAAACAACCCGTGCGATAAGAAGGGTTGAACTTTTTTCAACTAATAAGATTTTAAGAGATTGGATTGGTAAAAAAGGTTCTTGGATAGAATTGAAGAGGATGGCAGAGGCCAAGCACGAGTTAGAACGAGCTATTGAGGGAGACAGACGACAATATTAAATTTCTTTATAAATCATTTTCTCAATTGAATATAACTCTTATATGCACACACGCACCATGAAATTCATTATGAACAATCATAGGCAAAAAATTCTTGTAAAATAGACTGAGCTTTGCCATTGCCAACCAAATATATTGAAACAACCTTAGGTATNATAGGCAAAAAATTCTTGTAAAATAGACTGAGCTTTGCCATTGCCAACCAAATATATTGAAACAACCTTAGGCATTCAAGCATCACTGCATATGATATATCAATAATATCTAATGTACATATCCATGTGAAAAATGTACGAAACATATATGTAATTATGACATTAATATATAAACCTACCTTGCAAGTTGATTGCGCAGCTCTGAGGAATCTCCTGTAAGTGAAATAGTATTATGATATTAAATATGAACCATCATAAATCTAGCATACACTAGGTTACACAAACCTTAAAAATGTTTTTATTGTAGGAAAAGACAGCCTAAATCCCAAGTAGTCGAGTACTTGAATCTCCATTTCAAGAACCTACAAGTGAAAAGGGCAACCAAGGATTATGGTACATTGAATTTTCTCTTTTTCTGTTTGGTTTATGCCATAAAGATTTTTCGTAGTCAGATTGCAATATCATTCCAAGAGGAAACAGGATAAACGTACATCTTCTTTGGTGTAAGTGTTATCTGTGATAAAGCAAAATTCTTCAACACGAGGAGCACAAATTTCTTCATATTTTCTACATAAGAAAAATACAAGGTAAAAGAAACTGCCATCAAAGTCTCAGTCTACAATAAAGTGACAGAGCAAAAATGAAGAAAACAAATTCATAATTCAAATTTACAATATTGCAAGAATCCGAATAAGCCCAAAGGTATCGACTAAAACCTAGATGTTAATTAAACCTTAAATTATAGCTTCTCAATCCAAAGGAATGAGTCCATGAAGTTCTAAGTAGTTTTTTTTTTTAAATTATTTTAAAGCTAAAGCTAATAGAAAAATGAGGACGTAAGTGAATTTTATATAGCTTCAGACAAAATAAGTCAACTACGAGGCATGAACAATCAAAATCTTTGGAAAGCATAATATAAAAGAGTAAATTAAGCCATACAAGGAAACTTACGATGAAATCAACATGCATGTTACACCAAGAAGCTGCAACCTTTGCCTTTCAATATAGTTTTGAGAAAGAAAGCAATCAATGAGATAAACAGTCAGATAAAGTGTATCAGGAACAAGCCTATATTCCTCAGCAACCTGAAAACAAAACATAAACTATAAGCAATGTCTCCACATAAAGGAAAAAACAAACTAGGTTACAACCATGAATCGTACATTTTAATTATGATAATGACTAGTAGACCCCTTATAACAAGAATTGTCACACAAAAAATAGAGAACTGATTTCTCTAGTTAAAAAATGGCGCTTTTGATCATTACAAAACACACTCTTAGGTATCGACTTAAATCATACGGTGAGGTAAGTTCGAAGCTTCTTGAGTGAAACTTGAAAATGGGTTAGGAAATTTGTTCAACATTGATTGAATATTCATGTGTGTGATACGTGATGCGGTATGTAACAAGTTCTTTGTGTGAAAGCTTCATAAAAGGTCGATGATTTTGTAGGAATTGAGGTAATTTTGCAATTGGTAGGTGGCTATATATGTTCACGCATGGCAGTTTAATTGGCATAAAAGTATGAGATAATCTTGAGTTTTTATGATGGAATTGAGAAGAAAAGAAAGATGGGAAGAAGAGAAATAAAAAGACGGCAATCATAAGAAATTAATTTTCAAGAGTTGAAAGCGTTATCTCAACGAACTTTTTTGTATCATTTTGAGAAGCTTTTGATATATATAATTTCCAAGTATTTTATTAACCAACAATCATCGTGAAACTCNATCTCAACGAACTTTTTTGTATCATTTTGAGAAGCTTTTGATATATATAATTTCCAAGTATTTTATTAACCATCAATCTTTATTTTACTTATCTTGAGAGATTTAAAATCTCCTTTTTCTATTGCTGAACAAAAGTGCACTTGGATTTTGGAAAGAACCGTTGAATGTTCTTCTATTGTACTACTTTTCTAGTAAATTGAATCTTCTCTCTTATCATGTAGAAAAAAATTTGGTATTCTTCCATTTTGTTGGACCTTTTTTGTAGTTAGTTTGTGGTTCGTCAAGCTTGCAACTGGACTAACACTTCCCTAGCATGAAGTTATACTGTTTTCTTAACAACAAAAATTGAAACAAAGTCTTTTAAAGAATATGATGATCATGAAGTTCAAGATTAAATAAATTTGATGGCTCAAAGAGTTCTAAGTTATGGAGAACTAACATATGAGGTGGTTTAATACATCAAGAAAACAACTATAATAAAATGCGGTTCAAGTTGAAGTTATTATATATGGCTAATAATATTTACAACACACAATTAAATGTAAAAACCCTACTTGCTTTGCATGTAGAGTGATATACCCATTAAATCCATCTAAATCAATTTAAATTCATCATTTAAGATTTGAGGAATACTGATTTTGTTAATGATGAAGTTCAAGCTTTGTTGTGTTATGCACTTTACCTCCTTATAAGCACTTTGGGAACATCATGATCTGTGAATGTGATACAATAAGCTTTGAAGGTTTCAAGAATTCACTTCTTTAAAAGGAAGTGATTGCTAAACACTATAGTGATGATTAACTAGCTAAAGGTTTATTACTAGGTGGAGATCCCATAAGCATGGGTATTAAAAGATGAAAGGTAACATAAAAAAAAAAAAAAAGTTGCCATACTCTGAACTCTGAAGAGAGCAATGTGCAAATTACAACTAGAAATGACAGTTAAAAGTTGCAAGTGTAGTTACACATTGTTTTGGTTTGGACATCGGGGATGGTTTTTTGGTGATTAATGGAGATACATGCAAGGAGCGATGGATTATGCACTCAATTTGTTAAGCTCATAATCACTTTATTTTGGAGAAGTTTTCATTATACGAGTCAAGTTCTAGAAGTTCCGTTTAGATAGAAAGCAAATTTGGGTGCAAAAGTAGAGGTTCTAACACTGAAAGGCACATGATAGTGTGAATATATCACTACCTAGAGTGACATATCTACCAAATTAAAAAAAAAAAAAAACTAATATTCTTAAGTGCTCTCATTGCAAAACGTAAGTTTTCTAGTGATGGTAGTACCCTTATGATTTATAAGGTTGCTTTGGTTGTCCTGTAGGAAAATAAGCTAGTAGACTTTATATGATGCAAAGTGCAACATTGAGCGTTGATGTCTTATATTCGATAACTTTGCGCAGGAACACGATTTGGAGAAGAGGAAAGACAGCTTCCAAACTACAAAAAGTGCTAAAAAGCAAATAAAGGCATAAATGAAGGAGAAGACCTTAAGAGACAAGAAGATCAATCAAGTGTTGCAGTCGTTTCCAGTACCAAATCGTAACATTGAACCATTCAAGGCAAAGGGATGATGAGTCACAAAGTAGATATGGCTTTTGCTATAATATTAAGTCAATGGAGAGATTTGTTAGGTATCGACTCAATGCCTTGCATGAAAAATATGACATGTAATGTTCGAAGATTTTTTCATAAAATCTTGAAAATAAAATGGATCAGGGAATTTGTTCAGCATCGTCTTAGTATTTATGCATGAATTACATGATGATCTAAGTATCAAGTTTATTGTGTAAAAGCTTGAAAACGAGTAAGGTGGTTTTGCATTGAGTTGGTAACTATATAAGTTGATGCATGAAAGCTTAAATTGATACAGAAGCATGAGGCAATCTTGGGTGTTTTGTAAGGATTTAAAAAGAAATTTAGAAGAAAGAGAGGAGAGAAGTAGATATAAATAATAACAAGTTCATTTTCAGGAGTTTGAACAAACATCTTAAAGTAATGTTCATACTTTTCTCAGAAACTTTTGAAGTAGGTAATTTTCTAACATTTGTTTCATGCCCTTCTTTGTTCAAAGTTAAGTTTTATTAATTATCTTGATAAGTGTTAGTAAATGTTCTTTAGTTATGCATAGTGATTGTGATTTTTTTAATTGCAATTGGATCTGTTCTCCTCTCTTGTTGATGTGGGCTTGTTTAAGCTGAATTATAAAATTCAGTGTTCTCCTTTGTGTACTGCTTGATCTCTTAGTGCCAACGTAAGCTTACTTAAGCCCAATGTTCAAAACAAATTTAGATTTAGTTAACACCTATATGTGGAAATTAAAGCGTTAGCATGTTAAACATGCAATGCGAGCATCTTAAAAATGCAATAAAGGTATGCAAACTCATTGTACGCTATACAAGCTTTGAAAAAAATATAGACCTCATCAAACAAACTACAAAATACCTCAACCAGCCAGTCAATTAAGATGCCTCTCATTCTCTGAGTGATATCTCGCTGCACAGTTTCCAAGAAATTTGATGAAGGTCTCTGGATAAGCTGAGGGGGAAAAAAACTCATATAGTGAATCACGAGTTGGGCTGAACAAAAAACATGCAATTGTAATAGAATTTAACAATCAAAATTAACTCGATAAAAAAGGCCATAATCTGTTTCTAAAAGGCCTACACTTTGGACAAAAAGGATCAAATGATAGTAACAAATTCATTTTGTCATTTCAAAGTAAAGAAGAAATATATATCACCTCAGCGGTACGAAGATTATAATGAATAGCATTGGCATAGAGGCTGCACATTTGAGGGTTTGAATTGTCAGAATCAATATTTTGAACTCCCGAGCAACTTAAGCTGTCTGGATCATCAGAAAGAGTGCCTTTAATTACATTCAGAATTTCAAAGAATTATTAATGTGAGAAGAACCACTGCGAAATAAACCAAAAAGCGAGTATGGCACGTGCACATTAGGCTTTTATAAGTATTAATAAAGATAAAAAAACAAATTGAAACGAAAATCAATCATTACTATAATGTTCAGGCCAATCATGTAGACTAACACATCAATGTTGCAATGACTTAAAAGATGCTTCAATTAACTAATAAACTATCAAATTAAAACTAAAATCAAGAAAGCCGTGTTCAGGTTAATCATGTAACCACTAAAATTAGCACATCTACTAGACACCCAAAGAGTGCTAACCGTTATCTTTCTTGCGGTTTTCTCCTAATCTATTTCCCTCCACCATTACTGCAGGAAATGAGGTCTCGGGGAACAGACTGCCATTCGTGCAAATTGAACCGGTGCTATCTTTTCGTTCAAAAATCTTCACATTCTGCAGTTCTTCTTTTCCATTGTTAACGTCATCAAGAGATAGCATGCTATTGGCAGAAGCGTCAGGGGAATTTTTTAGCCATTTGTAGTTAGACATTGTTCTAGCTTTAGATTGTCCTGAGATGGCTTGCTGTGTGCAAGCCTTGATCTGAACAGAAAAATTAAAAAAGACCAAAATCCACATTTAAGCAGATAAGAGGGAAATAAAACGATAAAACTTTTGCATGATAAATCCATGATTATATAAAAAATACTCAATTTGAAGTTATACCAGTTTAAAAACAAAGTGGAAGCATGGGTTACCTGCATTTTTGCCGCATTTAAGCAATTTCTGCGAGAATTCCCACAGCATAAATCTGAGATATCCTTAAGCACTTCTCTTTTGTTGTTCTGTGAAACTGAAACACAAGGCATAGCACAACTGTTCTCATCTGATTCCACCCTCTTTCTTCTTCCAATCAATCTTTGCTTTTTATCTGATTTTAGCGGTGGTCTGGCCAGCGCTATCCTGCCATGAGAAGCTAATGTGCCAGCTTTAGCTCGTGTTACAGGACCTGTGGTCTTCCCATAACTAGGAATTGCTGCAGCTTGTTTCTTCATGATGACACAACGTTAAGCTTGAAGGGTGATGAAAAACAAAATAAATCTTCAATGGATAATGCCTTCCGGACCACCTCCAACTGAAAAATGAACTAGTTAAAGAGATTGATAAAATATATTATGGATAGAGAAGGACAAACAAACTATGGAACATTAAAAATACAGACTAAAGAGTACAAGACATGCTTTAAAAACATCTAGAGATTATTCTAACCTTTCATAGACTAATGCAGTGTTTTTGGCTTATTTCTAGCTTTCATTTCATTTTACGTTTTTTACTTTCTGCAATAAAGCTATCTTTTATTTAGTTTATACTGTAATTGTTCGTCCAAATTTGGAGAGGAGAAGAGATTTGCAAGGAAATTTGTTGCTTTCTCTTGATTAGGAGCTTGAGATAAGAAGAAAAGAGAATAAAAGAGAGGAAAGTTCAATAAAGAGGAGCTGATTCCTCTCCCAAAATAAGCATAAATCAGAGAGAAATAGATTAGTGAGAGTAAATGTCTTGTAATAGCTGAACTACCCTTGCTTTGATGAAAGAACATAAGTTAATTCCTCAATCCTAGCTTACTATTCATTCTTCTTGAGGATTAACTAATTTTTAAAAAAACTAACTCAGATGCAATTAGTTTCTTAATTAGCCAGTAACAATAATAAGTTTTTAATTCATTTTTTTATTTAATTTTAGCTAAATATAAACTAATTAAGATTTAATAAAGCTTACTATAGAACAATTTAGATAAGATAATTAGACAATGAATATCAATTAAAGTGTCAGTTAATTTAAATAATTAGCAAAGAACATAAAATAGACTGTTATCTTATCAATATTAAAAATTAGCTATATTATTTGAAGCACTTAATCCAAAAACGGTATACATGAGATATTAATCACAACGCTTCGACTCAGTTAAAAATGAGAAGACTAATTTTCATTCCTCTCTCAAAACACCGACTAAAAGAAAAATAATTGCATATTTTCTCTCCATCTATATCCCCCTCACCTCTTACCTCAACACTCAAATTGAGTGCAAATCAAATCTGACTATTAACAAAAAAGTTATTTGACGATATATTGATAAAAATTAGATAATGTACTGTTAATTTTACCTTGAAATAAATAAATGAAAAAAAAAATAAAAGAGTGAAAGGCATAGATTTTATCAACTTATTAGAATTTATCTAGGTTTGAATTACATTGGATTGTCCATGTAAAAATTTTCTATATATAGAAAATTTTCCCCTTATTCTTAATTTGCTAACATCAGTATAGGAATGCTGTACACGTTTAATGTTTTCCATATGCATATTTTCTATTCCATCTTTGCTTTCCATAAACACGTTGCAAACCAGAACATATGATGCATGATTGTTAAATTTATTCCAATTCTGGAACATACAAATACAAGCCACTTCCTTTTGACATTTTCTACTTTATTATCTTAAGAAACATAAAAGTTTCTGAATTTCAAGCAGCAAGCACCCGAGGTTTTAAATCGTTAATGCTATATAATAACTACGAAGAAAATTAGCCATTTTTATAATATAGCAATAAAAAATCTACACTTATATTCACTGATGACAATGACCACTGTAAATTTAAGAAAAAATGAACCCGTCCTTGGATTTCAAATACATTTCTTCCAATAGATTTAAAATACTGAATGCTCGGAGAAGAAGAAGATTCGAAAGAACGAAAAAAACTATGTAGGAAAATCAAAATCCCTCATAAAACTTGCCTTCATGGCCACGCTCGGCATTACCTTCAACATCATGATCTTGTTAAAACAAAAACAAAACGAAATACGTCCGGCTCTATGGATATCAGATTCCAAATGCTAAAAAATAAAAGAAAACGGCAAGCAAATACCAGAGAATTCGCACATTCCCAACCATACCGGCAAAAACAAAAACGAAATGGCTCCAGCAAGAAGCTCTCAGAACTCCTAATAAACATGTGAGTGTCCAAGAAGAGCACTGGCCAGCCATAAGAATGAGCTAAAGAAAATNGGGCTGAACAAAAAACATGCAATTGTAATAGAATTTAACAATCAAAATTAACTCGATAAAAAAGGCCATAATCTGTTTCTAAAAGGCCTACACTTTGGACAAAAAGGATCAAATGATAGTAACAAATTCATTTTGTCATTTCAAAGTAAAGAAGAAATATATATCACCTCAGCGGTACGAAGATTATAATGAATAGCATTGGCATAGAGGCTGCACATTTGAGGGTTTGAATTGTCAGAATCAATATTTTGAACTCCCGAGCAACTTAAGCTGTCTGGATCATCAGAAAGAGTGCCTTTAATTACATTCAGAATTTCAAAGAATTATTAATGTGAGAAGAACCACTGCNAATGCCTCGAATTAGGAGTATCATAAACCTAAGTAATTCCGCTGATTGCCACTCTCTGCGGGAGTTACCACTATCCAACGGGATGCCCCGGCTGGCAGATATCGTTTTCCAATTAACTAGGGTTCCGTCGAAGACTCCGGCGAAAGGGCAACNGAATTAGGAGTATCATAAACCTAAGTAATTCCGCTGATTGCCACTCTCTGCGGGAGTTACCACTCTCCAACGGGATGCCCCGGCTGGCAGATATCGTTTTCCAATTAACTAGGGTTCCGTCGAAGACTCCCGCGAAAGGGGAGGGGGAAATGTCGGCCGATGACGGGAAATCGGCTCCCAGCAGAAGAAAGAGTGAGGAGGAATTAAAGGGCATGCATGATTGACAGCAAGGGGGCGTTTTCTCTCAGAATGGAAGACGAAGACCGCCTCAAATTAAAAATAGTGAAATTACAAATATGACCCTCTTAAAGCGGCCATGGGGAATAGTAGATTCAAAATCTGAAAATAGCAATAAATTTAATACCTATAAATTACCACTATAGTCTGCTTTTAATGGAAATAATATATTGACTTTCTATAACGGAATTAGCCGATTGACTTTTTGCTACAATTCAAAATGGAGTCTTGGCATTTAAAAATAAGCCCATAAGATTTATTTATTTGAGTTAATTGTCAAATTTGCATGCTNGGCGTTTTCTCTCAGAATGGAAGACGAAGACCGCCTCAAATTAAAAATAGTGAAATTACAAATATGACCCTCATAAAGCGGCCATGGGGAATAGTAGATTCAAAATCTGAAAATAGCAATAAATTTAATGCCTATAAATTACCACTATAGTCTGCTTTTAATGGAAATAATATATTGACTTTCTATAACGGAATTAGCCGATTGACTTTTTGCTACAATTCAAAATGGAGTCTTGGCATTTAAAAATAAGCCCATAAGATTTATTTATTTGAGTTAATTGTCAAATTTGCATGCTTTTTATCTTTATAATATTTAGTATTAGAAAAAGATGCATCAAAAGTTGTGTTTCACATGTAAATGTTAGATATGTAAATATATGAGAATTTTGGGGTTTGTATGTAAAATCCATAATGGTTAAGGTATTGACAAAATTAATTAGCATAAACACTGAAATTTAGGCTTAATCTTCTACGAGAGTAATTAAAATATAACATTGGTGAAAGGTGATGATATCGATCAATACCCGGCAAATGATAAGATTGAATGTCGGTAGTCTTCTATGCTAATTTATTGTAGGGAGAGAATTGAATGATGGTGAATGTCGGTGTCGGTCGGTAGTGAATTACAGCGGACGATGATGATCAAACACTGATAGCAGTTGATAGACATTTTGTGATCGCCGATGTTAGCCACGAGCAAATGATAATGATCATCAACATTGATTGAATGACATTGCTTTATGACTCTCAAAATTGAAATACTTCTTTTACTTCAGGTTTGTTTAGGTGTAAAATGGAGTCATATTTATACTTATTAGATTTGAAACTGTATTTATTTTGTGCATATCTTCTGTACTCTCTCTTTAAACATGTGATATTATTGAGTAACNGTATTGACAAAATTAATTAGCATAAACACTGAAATTTAGGCTTAATCTTCTACGAGAGTAATTAAAATATAAGATAAACAATAATTGGTGGAAGGTGATGATATCGATCAATAACCGACAAATGATAAGATTGGATGCTGGTAATCTTCTATGCTAGTTGATTGTAGGGAGAGAAAATTGAATGATGGTGAATGTTGGCGTCGGTCAGTAGTGAATTACAGCGGACAATGATGATCAAACATTGATAGAAGTTGACAGACATTTTGTGATCGCCGATGTTAGCCACGAGCAAATGATAATGATCATCAACATTGATTGAATGACATTGTTTTATGACTCTCAAACTTGAAATACTTCTTTTACTTCGGGTCTGTTTAAATGTAAAATGGAGTCCTATTTATATTTATTAGATTTGAAATTGTATTTATTTTGTGCATATCTTCTATACCCTCTCTGTAAACATGTGATATTATTGAGTAATGAAATGTCTCAATGACATTCAAATTTGGTGATTTTAAGCACATAAAGTTTTTATTTTTTCTATTTTATTTTAAAATAGTTTTATGATTTTTTATAAATTTCAATAATATGAATGATAAGTATGATGAATGTCAGATAGTTTTTTTTTTTAATTATCAAGATATTTCATATGATGGTGCCCTGAGGTTATTGGACATTCATGGTGATTTTGGATTATATTTGAATTTTATAATTTTTAAAGACATTAAATGTGCATAAAAGTTATAAAAATGAGATATATGATGCAGCAATGGCTCATATATTATTAATAGACTCAGAAAACCAATCTTATCTAAAAGTTACAATGTGCCATTTATAATTAAAGCTTAGGGGCCCATAAATAATAAATTATAACTTTCTTAAATGGCTAAAATTCTCCCTATTTTTCATGTAATTCATCTAAAATCTCTCTCCATTACTAACACAATTTCACAATTGTATAACCAATATACCGCCATGCATATTTAGAGAAAGCTTCTCCATGAGTGAGATATCATAATCTATGACTCAGAAGGCCTGTGTCAGCAAATCAATCTAAGTCTATACTGTCATCCCAGCTGTCATTCTATCAAAGTAATCAAAGTTGTCCAAAGCAAATAAGCTATCTAAAAAGATCATCATTACATCAAGGTATATATATCTATCCCTATTTATGACGCCACTTGACTCCTGAGTCGCAATCCTTTCATGAAAACACTGTGAAAAGATATAACACTACACGAAATGTAATTTAGAATTGTATTTTCTCATGTATAAAAGAGAGGTCAGATGGGATCTAAATCTCAAAGGGGACAGACGCTTCCTCTCTTCTCTGAGTCTTTCTCGCTATCAAGAGATCCTAAGAAAATATAGAACGAGACAAATGAGCTTTATTTGTACGAGCTCACAAACAAGAGATCATATGTCTTAAAAGAATTCAACATCAATCTAAGATAATATAAGAGAATTTGATAAATAAAGACATAAATCCTTTATTTGAACAGAAAATAGGGATTTATTTTTGTCATAAATTGTTTGAGTTTTGGTGGAAATAAAAATCAGTGGTGGGAAGAGAAACATGACAGCAGCAATAAATTGTGTGCAGAAGGATAAGATTATTAATTTTTATTTTTATTTATTTTTTGCATAAAAATTATTATTATTTGCGATTATATTTCAAACTTGCATGTGGCTCCAAATTTGAAAACATTTTAAGTTAATAAAGAAATGCGATATACTTTTTAATCGACTAAGAAAATTAAGTTAAATATAAAAAGTTTTCAAGTAAATATAAAAAAGAAGGTAAATCTGTTACCATCAACGGTCAAGAAACGTCAGAGATCACATGACCGGCATGAGAAACAGAGTTTAAGCCGGTTGGGGACCATGTGTTGGTTCCCCATAAAATATTTTTTGATTTAAATTTACTAATTTATATATATACATATATATATATATATATATAGTTTAAGATGTCTAACTTGCCGGAATAAAAAAAATTCATTGAAAATAAAAGAAATGAGATATTCAAGTCTCTCAAGAGCATTTCTTTAATTTCAAACCAACTAAAAAAAATTAAATAAACGTAAGCACTCAGCCACAGGGTCTAAGCAAGTCTAATTGAGCTTGAATTATGCCCAACTCGAGCTCAGCTTGTTTGTCAAATACAAGCTCAGCTGGCGATATTTNATATATATATAAAGTTCAAGATATCTAACTTGCTGGAATAAAAAAAATTTATTGAAAATAAAAGAACTGAGATATTCAAGTCTCTCAAGAGCATTTCTTTAATTTCAAACCAACAAAAAATTTAAATAAATGTAAGCACTCAGCCACAGGGTTTTCGCAAGTCAAATTGAGCTCGAATTATGCCTAACTCGAGCTCAGCTTGTTTGTCAAATACAAGCTCAGCAGGCGATATTTATCAAAATTCAATTAATCGAGCTAGCTCGCAAGGCAACGAACCGGGCCTCAACAAGCTAGAGCTCACGACTCAATAAATTTAACTAACGCGCTTGTTAATGAGTCGAGCTCAAAACAACGCTCAAGCTGGCAAGCTTGCCACATTCAATACTTACTAATGAAAAACCGTGGCATAGGGGGAAAAAAAATGTTTTGCACACAAATGAAATTACAACAATATTTTTATAGAGAATTCAAATATGTCAGCGAAGATAAATAAGTTGCATCCAGAAAGTGTACCATGGTTTTCCCTCAGTTGTTCTTTTCAAGGNTTAATCGAGCTAGCTCGCAAGGCAACGAACCGGGCCTCAACAAGCTAGAGCTCACGACTCAATAAATTTAACCAACGCGCTTGTTAACGAGTCGAGCTCAAAACAACGCTCAAGCTGGCTAGCTTGCCACATTCAATACTTACTAATGAAAAACAGTGGCATAGGGAAAAAAAAAACAGCTTTTCCCTCAGTTGTTCTTTTCAAGTCTTTTTTTGTGTCATCAGGCAGCATGAAGGAAGCAACATACGAGAGATAACCCAGGTGTAATTTGAAAATAAAATAAAACTTTCAAGATTAGACAAGTCATATTCACTATGGTTCCAAAATGGGTTATAATTATGTAACTTCAGAATTTTATGATAAATCTCTACCATCAAAGGTAACAATTTAAATAATTNGAATCTTGGCATTTAAAAATAAGCCCATAAGATTTATTTATTTGAGTTAATTGTCAAATTTGCATGCTTTTTGTCTTTATAATATTTAGTATTAGAAAAATATGCATCAAAAGTTGTGCTTCACATGTAAATGTTAGATATGTAAATATATGAGAATTTTGGGGTTTGTATGTAAAATCCATAATGGTTAAGGTATTGACAAAATTAATTAGCATAAACATTGAAATTTAGGCTTAATCTTCTACGAGAGTAATTAAAATATAAGATAAACAACAATTTGTGAAAGGAGATGATTTCGATCAATAACTGACAAATAATAAGGTTGGATGTTGTTGGTCTTCATTGCTAATTGATTGTAGAGAGAGAAAATATACAGCCAACGATGATTATCATTTACATCTGACACGTAATTGTATACCCAAATACCGCCATGCATAGTTAGAGAAGGCTTGTACTTGAGTAAGATATCATAATCCATGGCTCCAGAAGGCCACACGATCGAAGTTGTTGACCTGAGCCAACCTGTCAAAATAATAGTCTAGGGCAAATAAACCATCTAAAAAGATCATCATTACATCAAGGTGCATACATCTATCCTTATTTATGACGCCACTCGACTACCGAGAATGTTTTAATCAACACTGTGGAAAGATATAGCACTGCACAAAATGTAATATTACATTTTATTTTCTCATGTATAAAAGATCTATCGTGATAGGGAAATATGAACCGCTTTTCTGGGTCTTTCTTGTTATCCGGATATCCTAAAAAAATATAGAATGAGACACACGAGCATTAAGAGTACATCCATCATCTTCACTCGTATTTTTCTCTTAAAAATAAGATATTTATCGAGTTATACGAGCTAAAAAATATGAGATCCTACGGCTTAAAAGAATTCAACATCATCAATTTAGCATTTTNTTCACTCGTATTTTTCTCTTAAAAATAAGATATTTATCGAGTTATACGAGCTAAAAAATATGAGATCCTACGACTTAAAAGAATTCAACATCATCAATTTAGCATTTTTCAATTTAGCATTTTTTGAAATCAGTGGTGGGAAGAGAAATATGATAGCAGCAATAAATTGAGTGCAGAAGATAAGATTTATTTTTTTATTTATTTTTTCATAAAAAAATATTATTATTTACCATTATATATTTAGACTTGCATGTGACTCCAAATTTGAAATATATTTCAAGAAATAAAAAAATGCGAAATACTTTTTAATCGACTAAGAAAATAAAATTAAATGTAAGAAGGTTTTAAGTAAAACTTTTTTTTTTAAAAAAAAGGTAAATCTGTAACTATCANAAGATCAAAAGGAAAAAAATCAAAATAAAGAATTGTCTAAGAAATATGATTGTGGAATTAATAAGCGAGTCATTTATATTTCAAAATAGGTTTTGAAGATCAAATTTGGAGAATGATTATTCTCATCACAATTGTATTTTCATAATTATTTTATAAAATTTTCAAACACAAGATCAGTGATATTATATATGAAGTTTTAACTCAAAGCGTCGCATGGGATTGGAAAGATGCGGCTATAAGAAAATTGGAGAACCACTCTTTGCTCTAAATAACTAAAAAATAAGACCAAGGGAAGCCAAGGAGCAACCCCTTACTAATTAGCTTCCAAAGTGGGCCCTATTTCAACCACATACANATATATATATATATATATATATATGTATATATAATTATTGAAAATAAAAGAACTGAGATATTCAAGTCCCTCAAGAATATTTCTTTAATTTCAAACCAACTAAAAAAAATTAAATAAATGTAAGCACTCAGCCACAGGGTCTAAGCAAGTCAAATTGAGCTCGAATTATACCTAACTCGAGCTCAGCTTGTTTGTAAAATACAAGCTCAGCTGATGATATTTATCAAAATACTAACACGCTTGTTAATGAGCCGAGCTCAAAACAACGCGCAAGCCGGCTTGCCACATTTACACCCCAGATCTTACTAATGAAAAACAGTAGCATAGCGAAAAAAATGTTTTGCACACAAATGAAATTACAACAATATTTTTATAGAGATTTCAAATATGTCAGAGAAGATAAATAACTTGCATCCAAAGAGTGTACCATGCTTTTCCCTCAGTTGTTCTTTTCAAGTCTTTTTGGTGTCATCAGGCAACATGGAGGAAGCAACATACGAGAGGTAACCGAGGTGCAATTTGAAAATAAAATAAAATTTTCAAGATTAGATAGTCATATTCACTATGGTTCCAAAATGGGGTAACTTATAACATTTTATGATAAATCTCTACCATCAAAGGTAACAATTTAAATGATCCATCGATCAAATCATGTTGATTCAACCATGGTTACTTGGGTTATATTTGAAGAAGCAGCAAAAAAGCTTCGCCAAACATACCATAACTTAGCATTTTAATAAAAGAAAAATTACGCCCACGCCGCACCTCGACAAACTCGAGCTCACGGATCAATAAGCTCGGCCTGAGAGAGCTAGAACAAGTCGATCTCAAGCCAGTTAGAAAAATTACAACAATGTTTTTATAGAAATTTCAAATATTTTACAGAAGATAAATAACTTGAATCCATCAAGAGCACCATATTGTGATCCCAATTGTTCTTTCCAATTCATTTGCATATCATCGGGTAACATGATCATTCATGTCAAATTTCCCAGTTGCATAACATGAATGAAAATTTTTCTAATCAACCCTCCCGGCAGAAAAAAAAAAAAAAAAGCAGAACCAAATTCACATAAAACCAGCCCAAAGCAAAAAAGAAAAAAATCAAACAGCCGAACAAGCGGAAAAAATTTGCGTACGTCAAGAGGTACGCAGAGATGTGTACATAATAGGGTACACGAGATTTATACGAGGATTATAAGGGGGTTATAACTCGTTGTACCTCCCGTGTAACCCCGCTGTAACCTTTTAATCTCAATGGATAAAATAAAAGCGCTGGTTACAGCTGAGTTACACGAAAGTTACAAAAAAGTTATAACACGCTTGTAACCCCCATGTAACTCCCATATAACGTCTGTGTACCCTATTATGTACACATCTCTACTTACCCCTTGACGTACGCAAATTTTTTCCGCGGTTAACGGTATAACAGCTCAGCTAACTAACTATCCCCAACTGGTCAATAAGGATGCCAACTTGGTCTCCACAGAGCGCCCTTGAAATATTGCCAGGTTCCAGAAGATTAAACAGAACAACTGCAAAAGAAATCCCCAAATTCAGAATCACCTGAAAATTTTGCATTTACACATCTAACACCCAAATTTTACTTTCCACATTTATGACCCACAAATATTTCATATCACATGAGTAAGAAAAAGGTGAAATATACCTTTTCATGCATATATACGCATAAGGGGGTACATATGTAAAAATTGAAGTTTAGGTATTAGACACGTAAATACATGGGAATTAAATGGTATGCATGTAAATCTTCCTTGAAAAAAAGAGAAGAAAAAAACTGATGGAACCAAACCAGGAATATTGCTTTCTTCACAGAAAGAAACCGCAGTCACATCTATGGATGTGAAACCTCTGGAGACGAAATCCCTGAAAGAGATGTGCTCAAATCCAGAGCTTCCATTCCTGGAATGAGAGCCATTTACATCGTCTGAAATGGTGCCTTTCAGCACAGCATCTGCGTTAACTGTGGAAGGGCACAGTATTACATGAGTTGAATGGGGGAAAAAGCTTCCATTCCTGGAAGGCAGAGAATCCTGCTTCTGTACAGGCAATAGCTACGTACTCTCTGAGGCTCTCAGAGTTGCAGCGGCGTCGGTGGTGAGGAGAGGATTTCCTCTTCCAAACCCAATCCCTCCAAATATGACGATCCGTCCTTTTTCAAGATGGCGGATGGCTCGTCGCCGAACGTATAGATCGGCTATTTCTTGCATCATAAATGGGGTTTGGACACGAGTTTCGACGCCCATCTTCTCGAATGATGCCTGGAGCAATATAGCATTCATGGTTGATGCCATTATGCTGTTGACGGGTGCAATACCGGAAATATTAGCTAAAAGATTTGCAGTACTTTTTCAGACATAGATGTATAATAATTGTTCATAGCACCTAAGAAATAAGAAATCGTTAACAGCACTTAACTTCGACAAACAATCTGGAGCCAGTTTGAACTGATTCATCACTTCATTCTAAGTTAGGATTGAGTTATTTCTGAAGAAAGTGATTTCACATTTTTAAAAGTCATGAAAGCCCATATTTTTTAAAGATCAAAAGGAAAAAAATCAAAATAAAGAATTGTCTAAGAAATATGATTGTGGAATTAATAAGCGAGTCAATTATATTTCAAAATAGGTTCTGAAGATCAAATTTGGAGAATGATTATTCTCATCACAATTGTATTTTCATATCGATTATTTTATAAAATTTTCAAACACAAGATCAGTGATATTTTATATGAAGTTTTAACTCAAAGCGTCGCATGGGATTGGAAAGATGCGGCTATAAGAAAATTGGAGAACCACTCTTTGCTCTAAATAACTAAAAAATAAGACCAAGGGAAGCCAAGGAGCAACCCCTTACTAATTAGCTTCCAAAGTGGGCCCTATTTCAACCACCCTCCAACCACATATGGGAGTCGAAGAAGACAAAGATTTTATATCTCCTCTTGGAGGATACCAACCATTTAAGATGAAAAATAAAATCTGCATGCCTACATAAGATGATTTAATTGATTCTAAAAAGCTTAATGAATCGGCTGATCAATCCAAAACTTATATAGTCTCTAGCAATATTCTTCCCAAGGAAAAGACTTATTCTTCATTATCAAACTCATTAAAAAACCTTAAATATAGTGAAAACTCATCTCAAACATAAACTTCAAAATGTTATTTGGAAGTAATTCAGGAAGTTGCTTAGCCAAGAAATATACATATGGGGTGTGAGGAACATTAATAGAAGTGGTATGGGCTCCAACAAACTAAAGACATCACCCATGCAAGAACACACTAGAAGATGAGCCCCTTATTGATAACAACTTCAGACCGTTGCTTGTGAATCAGCTATAGATATCAGCCCCTTATCGATAACAAATTTGAATGGAAAAAATTCTGAATCAACTTTGAACCCAAACATGCTTGAGAAATTGTTGTCTTATGAATCTATAAGGTTAAATGGTCAATGCAATAAACGTGGAGTTAGAAGAACCTGATAAGACTCATTACATGCACCCCTTTTCTCTAAAATGGATTTAAAAGGACCTGAAGAAGAGAATTGATCGACAATGCAGCATTTATTTTTTTGTCATTACGGAGGAATACATTGACCAGAAGATGTGTAAAATTGTGCCTTGCCATATCCAACATCTTATTTTTAGAGGCCTCTCTATCATGGGACAAAGACATTATCTCTTATAAAAGGGTGAAACAATATTGCATCTCTAAAGATCAAATCAATTATAATTAACAAGAGCAAGGGGTGTCAGCACTATGTATGGTGGCAATTAGGCAAGTGAACAGAACTATTAATGTGTTGATGCCATATCTACTCTTTGTTCAACAAGAAAAATCTAGTAGAAATAAAAGTGCCTTAGAAAAGATTTGATTCGAAGAAAAAGCAAAATAATCATCTTTGACTCTATGGGAGAAAAGTTGAGACGACAACCGGTAAGAGAATGACGGGCTTTTCCAACAATCAAGAGGATTGTTTCGTTGTCAATTAGTTGAGCTTGAAATTAAAATTCTTTTAGATTTCATCCTTCCTAAAGTTGAGATGTATTGCAACTTGGAGATGGAGAATATAGTAATTTTAATGCAAGAGGAAAGACATGTGGCAGATTAATTTGAGAAGTTTAAGGTGCTAAAAAAATCAAAAACAACATGTGATAATAACTTCCCGCACTTCACCAAATTGTGAAGCACTACCAACTTAATATACTTCAGAAAAGAGAAGGTGGTTTACATTGACCAAAAAATAGTTTAATAACATCAAATGTAGTTGTCAAAGCTCTAACAAGCCTGACATATGAAGTGGATGGCATACCTATAATAATTTAATCTACTCATCATGTAAAGGAAAGAAGTACATAACAAATAATTTACACGCTCTCTCGGCTGTCGGTAACACTTTCGACAATTATGATTAAGGCAAGGCATGCTTACCCGCAACAGTTTAACAATGACTTCTAAAATATTTCAGAAGGAGCTCACGGCGAAGCATACATAATCAAAGACAAAATACTCACTCAAAGGAAATGACTCTACATTCTAAGGCGGCCAGACACTTTATGGTGGAAAAGATATTTTTTAATTGTAATGGTTTATATATTAGGTAAGAATGCATCTCGAAGCCAAGTTTTTGAGAGTATATGCATTAAGCTTGACATAAAAGTTTAAAGTGTCAACTCGCTCGTAGTTATGTAGTTATGTACCTCCAAGGACTTCTGAGAGATCTACTACCACTCAAAGAGGTCAGCTTGTTGTAATGGATCAATTCTTAATGATGACAATGCTCATGGAATACAAATAAAACATCACAGAAGAAAAAAAAATCATTTATTTTTCAGAAATTTTAGCAGCCCAAACTCTCACCTGTCCAAATATTGTCTGCTTTGACCTAATGACCTCACAATTTTGTCTCAATGGTACAACTTCCAAGGAGGTCACTCATCCTAAGAGTGCTCCCGAAAAAACACATACCTTTGGAGTTTCTAGTTAAATTTAAATTGTTACAAAACCTAAATGTTTAACAGTTCAACTTCATTCTATTTAAGGGGCAATTTCTCCCACTTAAGTAACCGACATCCTCAATATTACTCTTAACCCAGAATCATCTACTAGACAAACATTATGATCATACTGGAGAAATGCACTGTTATCATTTGTAGCAGCCCGAACTCATTCATCGAGATATTATCCGTTTTAGCCTAATAGCAACATCATTTCGTCTCATTGGTGAAACTTTGTAGGAGGTCACTTATCTTGGGAGTGCCTCCCACATGAGCACGTTTAATTTTAGAGGTTTTCATGAAATTTCAACCGTTAACACCAAAAGACACCTTAATGTTTATGAATTCAGCTTTATTCTATTCAAGAAATTTCACAAAAATATTTGAGTACACTTCACACCATAAAGCTTAATTATTTCAAATAGAGACCCCTACTTCAATAGTTTTTGGAGATCACATAGGTCCGTGATTAATTACTACTCTCAATAAAAACATAAACTTCCAAACTGATAGCCAAACTAGGGCCTATCAATAAACTTATACCGCATATTCTAAGAGGATTCAATTCTCGACAATAAAATACACGGGATGAAAGCTTACCGTGTATTCAATTTGCTTTCAAGATAACAATGCACATCTCTACAAATTGAGCTCTATTTGAGAGTATCTAAGACATGGAATTGCTAATGTTAGGTTCTTCTCCTAAAGGTGATGATGGTGATTATGTGAGGAATGAGTTGAACAGTTCTGCAGATTTACCACATTGATTGGGGCAGGGAGAGGGAAAGTTGCTGTATAAATTGGCGCATATGTGATAACCATGCTTAAACATCCAGCATTAGTTTAAACCCGCCCTTTCAAAGGCTAGGCCACCTGCACGATAACAGGCCCGGCCTTCAATCTAATTTCAAGAAAAATACTAGAAGATAACATCGAGATAAGTCCGATAAGCTTCACAACAAAACCCAATTCTAAGAGAAGTGATGACTTCTTCAAGCTAGTCATGAAGTTCGCCCAGAATCCAACATAAACAAACAGATAAAGCACAGCAGTCCTAACGCCAAAAAACAAAGAAATTTATCCTGCAACACTTCACAGTATTTCATTTAAGCCTTTCAACCTGCCTTCAACTAACAATCACCAGCACTATTCACATATCATAAGAATTAATTTTGTTGAAACCTGCTCTCACTTTTCTAACATGCTACTATTCCGCATTTATTTATGCAAGTACTTAAAAATGGTTGATTATCACACTAATTACCAAATGATACCTTTCTCCATCCAAACCACTNCAATCAGCAGCACTATTCACATATCATAAGAATTAATTTTGTTGAAACCTGCTCTCACTTTTCTAACATGCTGCTATTCCGCATTTATTTATTTAAGTACTTAAAAATGGTTGATTATCACACTAATTACCAAATGATACCTTTCTCCAAAAAAACTGGAAATTAAGAAAACGTAGACAAGACCTGAAAGTTAAGAGATATGGCCACATTACTCCAAAAAGTACAAGAGAAACCATACCCTATTTGGCATGCAGTAGTTCTGTCTGTGTCAGTGGCAGCCACCAAAGAGTCACCACAGAAAAAATTTCGACCTCCTGCAACCACCGCAACCTAAAAAAACATCACAAATACAAAAATTAAGAATTCATAAGACTTATAGCAAATTGCTTTCTCCATTTTATCTAAGGAGTACCTCAACTCCAACATGATTTGCCATAGCAACCTCATTAGCAATCAGCATCATCACCTAATTAACAGAAAAATGATCNTCCAACATTATTTGCCATAGCAACCTCATTAGCAATCAGCATCATCACCTAATTAACAAAAAAATGANGACCTGAAAGTTAAGAGATATGGCCACATTACTCCAAAAAGTACAAGAGAAACCATACCCTATTTGGCATGCTGTAGTTCTGTCTGTGTCAGTGGCAGCCACCAAAGAGTCGCCACAGAAAAAATTTAGACCTCCTGCAACCACCGCAACCTAAAAAAACATCACAAATACAAAAATTAAGAAGCCATAAGATTTATGGCAAATTGCTTTCTCCATTTTATCTAAAGAGTACCTCAACTCCAACATTATTTGCCATAGCAACCTCATTAGCAATCAGCATCATCACCTAATTAACAAAAAAATGATGNGCTCATGGAATACAAATAAAACATCACAGAAGAAAAAAAAATCATTTATTTTTCAGAAATTTTAGCAGCCCAGACTCTCACCTGTCCAAATATTGTCGGCTTTGACCTAATGGNATCTACACATGCGATCAATTGAGAACAAGAAAAACAAAATTGCTGGCAGTAACAACATTACCACAAAAAATACAGAGATATTAAAGTGACATTTGGTTCCCTTTTGTTTCTTATTTTCTATTTTGTTTATGTTTTCATTTAAAACAAAATATGTTTGACTACTTGAATAAAGTATGAATATTTTTAAAAACAATCAAAATACTTAAAAATTATTTGGAGTGTTTTCAAAAACATATTAATTTATTTCTAAAAATAAAAAAAAATTAAAACATCAAAAAAAAAAAAAACTAAATTAATATTTTTTTTTTTAAAAAAATAAGCCTTAAACTAACATATCAACCAATGAGCTTGTCCAAAAAATTGAGTCAAGAGACCTTAACTCCACATCTCTGTCAAAAAATTTAATCAACTAACACAAGTAGTCCTTTTACTCCATAGAAATCCCAACTTCAAAATCAGTCCTTTCTCTAAAATTAGAACACTGCTCTATTACACTCAAACTAAGGTATCTACCATTAGCCAACCGTCGATTCTACATCTTAAAAATCTACTAATCTGGGCATTTAGCTCTACAAAAGTTCTTTCAAGCTTCTTCCACCAAGACTCTAAAATTATTTTAACTCTTAACCAGCCTAGTTATATAACTGCCTCAACCAAATCTCATCAGCTTCCTCAAAATCGGTGCACTATTATTTTAGATGAAAGAGATCTATTCTCTCAGCTTAAACACTCATCATTTTTCAGACTTCTAAAAAGAATCCCCTTTCTTGCTTGGTATCATGATAAGAAAAAATGTCAGTTTTTTGCTTTTTTGACTTAAATATATAAAACATAACATAGCGTTGCCGAGAGACTATATATGGCACCATTAAGGGAATAGACAAGCTGAAATGTAAATTATGGCTCAATGACCATCTGTCTGTCTTAATATATTTAGTAGAAAGAACCGAAATCAAATTTCTTTAAGAATCTGAAAAAACAGTAGCTCATTCTCTTTATTGTAGTTATCTTTCATGTGCCATGTGCCAAACAAACAATGATTTGATAAATAAAAACAAAATACCAAACAAGCTATAGGATTCCACCACCAATGCAATAAAATGATAATTTAGTACAAAATTAAAATTAAGGTACGAATTTCACACGAACCTAAACATTGTAAATGCCTAAGAAATGACATGGCAGAACAATTATATGGCAACATTAAGGGAACAGAAGAGAGGAAATGTAAACTACGGCTCAATGACCAGCTCTCTGTTTTAACATATATATTTAGTAGAAAGAACCGAAATCAAATGTCTTTCAGAATCAGAAAAAACAGTAGCTCAAACTCCTTATTGTAGCTAGCTTTCATGTGCCATGTGCCAACCAAACCATGATTTCATAAATAAAAACAAAATAACAATAAGCTATAGGATTCCACCATCCATGCAATAAAAATGACAATTAAGTTCAAAAAAATTAGGGTACAAATTTCACACAAACCTAAACATTGTAAATGCCTAAGAAAATGACATGGCAGAACAGCCTTTAAAATTTAACTCATACGACAGCAAGGTTAGAAATATTTGTATCACAATAAATGAATCATCGGATAACGATATTGTAATACACAATCTTGGCACATTCTATAAGTAACATATGTGCTAATCGGATTAAGTTGGTCTGACAGTTTGATGGACTGACAACTAAAACAAAATATTGATTGAATTTTACCAATCCCAGTTTTAGAACGTCACTAAATCCAATTAGACAAGGAAAACAAAACAAAAAACACCTTGATTTGGGTTTTTTAGCTCATTGGTCCCACGGCTTCAACTTAGGCATAATATGAATCCATATTCCCTACAACTCTTCCCTAAATAGAAAAGTTAAACATTTTTTGCCACATCAACTTTAGAATTCCCATCATTCCATCTTGTTTGTGTCCTTCGTTTCTGGTCAGATGGCTTACTAATCCCAGTTGACTATGTACGTTTTCTTTGGAACTAGGGGTGGTTTGGTAACAGATATTTAAAATCAATGAATTTTTAGAATGCCGTGCAAAATAATGCAATGAACTTCTATATCTTGGCAAAATTTAGTTGGTAGTAACTAAATACATTAAAATTTTCTTGTTTGATTGAGTGTAAAATAAATAAAATAATCGCACAAGTTAATCAGCAATTTAAATGTGTAATCATACAATTTCCTTCATTATTACAAGACTATTACAAACTAATATTTAAAAAACAGCGTTCTTTTCTGCATTTAATTTCTTGGAGTTGTTCATAGAGCTGTATAATTCCTATAATGGATATTATCAGCAGGAGGATTGAAAAATGAATCAATTTTGATGCTTGGCAAAATGAAAAGCAATTAATTTAATGATGAAAGAGGTCATTAAGGAAGTCAGATATAGAGGTCCCGTAATCAACGAAAACAATGGGTATGATCTGTTAGCTTCCTGATAAAAATGAAGAAAAATTACCATATCCACTTTCAAGTAGAAGAAATCAGGATTTTTACAAAATAGTGTTGCCACATAAATAAAGAAGAGAAAGAGATACCTGGTGGACAAAGGGTTGAAAATCATGCATATCAAACCTATGGGATCGTGACGTCACGAAAGATTGGGAGCATGGTCACGGGCGGAGATGAACATGACACATGTGAACGAGAGCATAATCAAGAACGAAAATGAGAATGGCCAATAAGAACGAGACTGGGAGTGAGGCTGGGGTTGATGGGGAGACAAGAACAGCAGTTAAGAAAGGCTTGGAATCTTAAGTAAATGAGATATATAATGAGATCAAGATGCATTTAGAATTCAAGCAACCTTGGAGGAATTCGGAATTCTAATGAAGAGAGGCTTTTGAGGTATTCCAATTTCCCTAAACAAAAAATACATTTCAACTACTTCAATTCATACCAAGCATTTAAAAATAAGAACTCATAAATTACTTTTATTTTACATCCACAACACTTGAAACCAACTCTTTTAATTCATACCAAGCACTTAAAAATAAGAACTCATAAATTACTTTTATTTTACATACCAAATAGTTGCAACCAACCCCTAAAAATAAAGTTTATTCTATCATGTCAATAGCAAAGACTTTTGGCCTAATTTTTTGACATGCAACATTCTATATAGGTAGCAAAATATGTATTCTTAGATCAAAATGAAAGAATAAATTAAGTTCATTGTCACCTAAAGGGTTGGTGTAGCTCCAGTGGCAGACAAGATTAAAGAGATTTGTCTTAGATAGTTTGATCACATTAAACGTCGCCCATCTGATGATCCGGCTAGGAGATTAGATGGTTTAGATTCAACTTATGCTAAGAAAGGCAGAGGTAGATCTAAAAAGACCTAGACATATTAGAAAAATGAACTTAAGTTATTAGAATTAAATGAAAATATGAAACTCAATAGGACACAATGAAGAAAAAGGATTCATATAGCCGGCCTCATTTAGTGGGATAAAGGTTTGTTATTGTTGTTGTTGTCACTAAAGAAATTGCTTCTATGATGAATGTAATGATAATTTAAAGTAGTTCAAAATAAAGGATGTAAGAACCTTAGAAAAGAGGGAAGCCGCCAAACCTATGTAGAGAAAAGGCACACCGGCACTTCATTTAGTGGCTATATCATGTATTTTTTTCTTCCTTGTTTTCATATTCATTTAGCATAACTTTTCTTCAAGTCATTTAACTCATTTGCCTTTTTTTCAATAAGTGGAACAAGAAGTACATTCATGTAGGTAGGTATACTATCCTTCTTCCTTTCTTAATAGCAAATGCCTTGATGAGGATGTTCTCACATAGTGGCTATTAGTGCAAAGTCCATATATCATAGCTTTTTTTTCATCTTTGATGAAACACTTATTTCATGAATTATTGTTCTATGAATGCCCCTCATAATGAATTATTTTTAATTTACAATAATGTTGGTTTGCCAAGAGCCATGCCTGTGTGTTGCATGATCCAAACAAAAAGTGGCATATGACATAAATAATCAATTTTGCTAATATATCCAATGCCTTTCATTTGGTTCATTTCTGTTCTAGACGCATGCACTTTAATAAAATTGAGCAGCTGCTACGGTCTTCATTTCAAAACCAGCTATTTATTCAACAAAAAAAGCTGAACAACTTCAAAACTTCACTCGTAACCTAAATATAATTGTAAAAGAGTATGATTCGAGACTCTAAAAACAATTAAAAAAAGAGAGAGAAAAAAGGGCAGTCAGCCTCAACAACACGGGAAATATTTGCGTACGTAATACTCACGCAACTCTGCGTGCATACTCTATTAACCTCGCAATACCCCCATAATAACCTATGAATAACATCTAAATAGAATCCGTGAAGGTTATTGGAAGGTCATTAGGGTTATAGTTTATTGGAATTAATACCTCAATAACCTCCCAATAACCCCCTAATAACTGTAAAGCGGAGGTTATTGCAGGGTCATTATGCACGCAGCTCTGCATGCGTATTACGTGCGCAAATATTTCCCCAACAACACACCCATCACGACATAAGATAAATCCATCTCTTAAAATCACTATTCATTATTTAATGAGAAAAATTTGTTGAATTGAACGCAAACTTCTCAGATTCATCTTTACACATCAGAGTTGCATGCCTATCCATCCTAGCCTATTGCCGATAGACAGATTGGTTAAGTAAGCTATCAGCTTAAATCGTGATACTAACAAGAAAACTCAGGTAATATTGCTATTAACCTTCCAGTGACATGGTGAGGGCTCAAATGCCCTCAAAAAAATGTAGGGGCATTTACGTACATACCACACAAACTTTATATATTTACATCTCTAACACTAAACTTTCATATTTACATATCACTCAAATCTTCGACATCGCATAAAAAATACCACTACTAACTTCAAAAAGTGAAATATATCCTCTCATCAAACATAGATTTTGACACCAATATTTTATAAATGTAAATATAAAACTTTAAATGTTAGATGTAAATACATTATTGAGAGGCATGTAAGTTAATTCTAAAAAAAAAAAATTTCTTGACACAAAATCATGACATGAACAAGTTAATTCAGTGTCGAAAACTAATGTCAAAGTCAAACCTCACCAAAATAAGAAATACAAATAAAAGATGCTTCAGAAAAAATGTGGGTTTAACTCCCTTTTGTGAAAACATTCCATGACAAGAGGAAAAAATAAAAAATAAAAACAAAGAAATGATGCAATTTCTTTTCCCCTTAATTACAAGTTTAAATAAAAAAAGGATAATTATCATCCAATTATTGGGAGTTGAAAGAAAAGGAACAAGAAGAAACATCATTAAAATTTTGACATAAACATCTCTTCTAGGATAAAAAGGTTTTTAAAAAAATACACTTATTACTAATTAAAATAAGTGAATATTCTTATTATTAATTACCTAATAATTAGTAAAATCAATAAAATCGCAAATTAGCATAAAACACTTTTAGAATATATTTGTTCTAATTAGTTATAAATAGTTTACTTTAATATCATAATCATTAATTAACTACATAAAAATTAATCTATTATTTTGTATCATGGTATGATACAAAATAATACCTACTAATTAAAAAGATCAATAAACATAATAATTAAAATTCAATGGCAAATTAGAATACTTAAACACTTAAAAAATATATTTCTTCTAAATTAAATTAATTAGTATATTATTAGTTTAATTTAATATCATAATCATTAATTAACTACATAAAAATTAATCTATCATTTTGTATCATGGTGGAGAATCAGATCTAGTAGGTAGTAAATCAGATTATCCATAATTACAATTTGAGCATCATAAAACAACAACAACAACAACAACAAAGCCTTAATCCCACTACAATTTGAGCATCATATCAAAAAAAAATATCAATGAGAACAAAATAGTTAAGTATTAATAGTTTTATTTGCTCCATAAGAATTATCAATAAGGATGACTCTTGAATAACATCATTAAGATTAAATAAAAAAGGTAACAATTGTCTACAAGTTTGATCAAGTAATCAATCAATATAAAAGATCTGAAACTTCAATCTTTGAAATAAATTTATCTTACAAATAGTACAAGGATGAATTTAATATTTTTCAAATTGTTTGGATAACTGTATTTAAATTTAAATTTAGACTAGGATAATTCTATTTAGATAAGGTTATCTCTTCTTTGTTGAGGTTTTTTTAGGAAAAAAAAAAGATATTATCAACGTCATATTTGCTGATGAATATAATTAATTTACTATAATAATATCAATCTGAGAATTCTCCCAAAAAATAACTTCCTTTTCCTCTGCTGTCAAACATTTATCCACAAGCCCTTCAGAGTCCCAATCCTAGCACCATAACAAAAACCACTGTTTTGCTTGTTTCTGGGCAGCTGCCACTCCACTGCTTGTTGCTGATTGAAGTGTGTTTTTGTTATTTATTATTCACTGTTTTTAGCTTATTGTTTACTTTCTACAACAATGTAAAACTCAAAAATAGTAAGCTGTTTGTTCTCCCAGCATGAAATAGTCCCTAAAAAGTGAAGCTACATGTCATTGCAAGAAGGAGAAAGTAGAGAACAATATTTTGTTGCATTCCAAATAAAAAGGAATCGAAAATAAGGGGAAACAACACTTGAGCTGTTGTTTATTTGATTGATGATTTATATGAAACCCCCACATAATTTCTATTTTTTTTTTCAAAGCTCTTCTGGCATTTCATTGCGGATTTAACACACTGGCATTTAGAGGCTGGCTGAAAATCAATCTAACCTATTTTAGCTTAAGTTACACCCACACACATATGTATAAAGGTATTCAACGCCATAGAAATTTAACACTTGGCTTTACAACACTCAAGTGCTGTCAAATCCAACAGCTATGTGTCAAGTATGTACACCACGAAATAGGAATATATTTAAAATAAAAATTCAAAAGCTTAGCATGGACAAAATTTATCTGGGAGCATACCCTTTCCTTTATTGAATCACTTTAAGTCATTCTTCCTGATGAGTATTGCATTGACATTCAATTCATGATCACTGCGGGTGTCAACTGGCTTAGCTGATAAAGAACTTAAAAGTTGTTTTCAAGGTCTTAGATTAAAACTCCCAACATCAAACCGTGAAAAGAAAAAAACTAATTGTTATCATCAGTAAGATATCATACACAAAAGTCTGTATCAAAACAACAACATCTCAAACACCTCAAAAAAAAAAAAATCTAGGCATCCCATCACATAGACAACAATAGCTCTCAGAATCTCTGGTTTCCATATGAAATACTAAATGCTTTGGAGCTCCATGCGGTACTCTCTTCACATGCACATCATACAGCTTTTTTTAGATATCATCATCATTAATATATTATAAACTTTATTTGAGTATGTTGACATTTTTACAGTTAAAGTGACATGCGCTAATGAATATTGAATAAAAACTAACCTTTTATCACAAACTATTATTAAATAAATTCAAACTAAGGCGGTGTTTGGCTACATATCAGATTTACGTTTAATAGGATTTATGTAATAGGATAAATCTGGATTATACAAATGACGGGAGGAGCTCGCAGGACAACGGGATAAATCCAACTCACGATCGGACTTATTACATTTGGATTTAAGTCGAACAGGTGAGGGAACGCGGGACAAAAACAAAAGAACGTGTTGAAATTCAAATTAACGGAGTGTTGAATTTATTTTTCATTTTTTCGTTGTTTGGCTGGATTTAAGTTAAATCCATGGCAAAATCTAATAATAAGTATGCTACCAAACACCCCCTGACCATTATATTAATTTATCAAAAAAATTCGTATTTAAGTTTTTTTGCACTCCATTGCAATAGGTTGTGGCATGAGATAGGTAAATTTGTAGGAAGAAAAATGGAATGACTTGCACTGAATGGTAAAACTTTTTTATTCTCTCATTTGGTTTAAATTAGTTTCGATTACAAATTTACCTATTCAAATTATTTTACCTCCAATTTTTCTCATGTTAGAAGCCCAAATCCACTTAATTGAGGAAACTTCTTTCTTGCTTTCTCATTCTAATCTTGTCACTCAAGTGTAAAAATTATGGTCAAATACAAACTTTTTGCTCGCATAAAGTACCAAAGGAGAAAAGAGCATATAATAAGGCCATCAATATTGAAAAATTTACAAAAAAATAAGAGTAGGATGCCGAATAAATGAGACCTCTTCATCTGTCTCGAAACTGGACTGGAATCACCAAGTGCAGGAGCTTTATCATCACCCACAGCATTTTTGGAAGAGGAACCCACAATCAACTCCATCTTCTTGAACCATAGCCAATGGCTGACAGCAATGCTGCCACTACAAAGGCGCTGACATTCAACCTTATAACGCTTCTTGAGGTTATCAACCTTGTTCTTGCACTGCTCCACAGTTTTACCCGACTTCTGCTTATCGCATCGCTCACTCACCGTAGTGGCGACGTCCTCCCAATCCCTTCCCCTCAAGTTTCCCCGGTTAAGCAGTACATACTTCTCAGTAAAGGCATCCAGAAGACACCCAATGGCCGAATCGCTCCACTCCTCCCGATCCTTCCGATAATCACTGGACGATGACGGCACCACCGAAGACGAACTCGACCTCTTGTTGCCAGTGTTGTAACCGAAGGGACCTTCTTCATCGCTGAGCTCGTCCCGATCCCTGCGCCTGGCTTCCGCAAGAGGTGCGAGCAGCCGCTGATGTGGATAGTTAAAGTGAGAAACCGAAGCCGCGGCAGCGCGAGACTTGTGATCAGAGCTATCATCCCCGCTGGAGCCTTCATTCTCGCGAGGCTGAAGCGGATCGAAGGGGTATGATACGGGGTCGTCGTCGGCAAAGCAATGACTGTGTGGGTTCACATCCGTCGAGGCGAATGCCTCGCCGTATCCATCGTGATCCTCGTCATCGCCCACAGAGCCAGTAGAAATTTTCTTTCCGNTATCATCCCCGCTGGAGCCTTCATTCTGGCGAGGCTGAAGCGGATCAAAGGGGTCTGGTACGGGGTCGTCGTCGGCAAAGCAATGACTGTGTGGGTTCACATCTGTCGAGGCGAATGCCTCGCCGTATCCATCGTGATCTTCGTCATCGCCCACAGAGCCAGAAGAAATTTTCTTTCCATCGAATGGACNTATCATCCCCGCTGGAGCCTTCATTCTGGCGAGGCTGAAGCGGATCAAAGGGGTCTGGTACGGGGTCGTCGTTGGCAAAGCAATGACTGTGTGGGTTCACATCTGTCGAGGCGAATGCCTCGCCGTATCCGTCGTGATCTTCGTCATCGCCCACAGAGCCAGTAGAAATTTTCTTTCCATCGAATGGATCAGAACGCGAATGGATCGGCACGGTCACTTCGGAGATGTAGCGGTTAGCAGGAAAGAAAAGAACACTGGCGGCGGCACCACCGGCGGCCATGGAAGCAGAAGCTCGCATCTGCTGCTGCTGGGCCTGTGGGTGGTGGGATTGAGCTTCGTCACCGAGGATAGGAAAGTCGTCATCGCAGGAGGCCATGGGATGTTGGCGGCGTTAAGGTTTTAGGGTTAGGGTTTACGATTCGGAATCAAATAGAAGGGACGGGAGGCAGACGACGTTAAGAAGGGAGTTTTAATTTCCGCACAAGGTGAATTAAATACGAAACGGCGGGAGCTTTCGGTGACCCGCGCGTTACAGAACCGTCACGTTTGGTAACTGCTCCGTTACGTAACCCCGCATATAGCGACAAAAATTATCTGCCGCCGTACGTGAGGACTAATTTTGTTTATATTTTAAATATTTATTGAAATTAGAAAATTTTACTTCTACATTTTTATGCATAGAAGGTTGAATTGGAGGGTTCCTTTCATCACTATAACAAATGCAAATTTCACATCAATATTTAAATGTCCACCATAATATTAAATCAAGCAAACTTTATGGTAACTCATCATTCACATATCACCATCCATTTATTGGTAAATATCAAAGAATATATCAATGAATTGTTCTCATCCATCTATAAAATTTTGACAAAATGTAATAATATGACAATAATTGATTGTTAGACCAACAGTTATGGTGTCGTTCACCTCGTGCTCCACTATGTTGGCGTTGAGCTTGCCAAAACAGTTTAACGATTTATGTTATGTGTAAGACTGAAAAGGAGAATTTAGTTATTTGTTAGTTATTATTGTGAGGTATAAATAGGGTTTAATGAATTTATGGTAAGATTATATGTGTGATCGTTGTCTTTAATCTAGGGTTAGGGTTTGGGAGAGGTCGTCTGCCTCTTAAATTGTAGGTGTTTATCTTTTATATATTTGGATAGTGTTTTGTGTTGGTGAAGTAAGAGAATGTGTTTGCCCTAATCTCCGTAGAAGTTGTCTAGTTCCTATCAAATTGATATTAGAGCAATATCCTAAGAGTAATGGTGATACGGTCGCAATTTAGTGAAGATTCGAGCTAGCTAGAAGTAATGAGAAGCCAATGATGGGATCACGTAATACAGGAGTTCTGCCTTCGTGATCAAAAACTATCCTCGGAATAATGGCAGACTGGAAAGTAAATGCCTTGAAGGAAAAAATTAAAGGGAGAGATGAGCAAAAGAATATATAAAATGGAGGAAAATTACTCGGACATGGAATGACAGTTCTCATCAATGGGTTAGAGATTTAGGACCTTCGAAGAAATGATGAAGATCATGAGCATCGAGCGACGACATCTGGAGCGGACGCGAGTGGCAGCAATATGAAGGTATTATGCAGCATTAGGGCAGTGTCTCTACCTTAGACAAATCAAGAGCAGCAAGATCGAGCAAAGAAATTGGGAGCGAGCTCGAGTGGCAGCACTTGGAAGAAATGTCACAACTTTCAGACGGTTGGCATTAATGGAAGCATGCTGGATCAAACGAAGGAGTCAAGAGCGAATTTGAGTGGCTACATTTAGAGAGGATTGCATGACATCTAAATGTTTGGAATGAGCAAAAACATGTAGAAAGGTCGAAGAAGATTCATTTGAATGATTTCAGCTTAGAAGAGAGAACCACTGTGGGTGGAACCTCGACACAAATCCAATCGCGCAAGTCTTTTGCTTCAGCAACCTTCCGAGGGGAAGAAAATTCAGAAGCCTATGGGGATGAGCGAGCTGATTATGGGATAACTCAGACTTGTGAACGAAGAGAAATCAATATGGGTCGAGAAAGAGAATCCAACCCTTGCTTCTTTGGTGCAATGAGCTTCGATTGAGAAAATTTGGAATAATATTCACGCATAAGTAAGCAGAAGATATTGATCCTATGGTTGGGTTTATCATGCAAATAGATACTTTGTTGTTAATAGACCAACAGAGAAAAAAAATAAATGGCAACAACCCTTCTAGCATGGTATTAATGGAGAAAACAACATCAATCAATCAAAACATGAGAAAAATTCAAAGACTGATTGTTGGAACGTTTCATAACCACAAGGGAAGAAATTTAGGCAAACAATTATTTCATTGGCGTCCAGAAAGGGCGCGTCATGGACTATATAGAGAAATTTGAGATGATATATGGTCATCCTTGGAAGAACACATTGATCATTTGAAGAAGATGATAATGGTACTTAGGGTGTCGGGAAATCTAATTAAAACAATGATTACGTTGGATTGGTCACTACCTAAAGTATTGAAGAGGTTGAGAGGATTTATGGGACTTACATGATACTGCTGGAAGTTCCTGGAAGGTTACAATGTGGTCGTTGACAGAGCATTTGAAAAAGGATAACGTTCAATAAGGGATCAAAAGCTGAGACTCCAATTTTTGAGAAGTTAAAGAATGTCATGACAAGTGCACCAATACTAATGTTACCTAAATTCAACCGATCATTTATTGTAGAAACTGATGCTTCAGGTTATAAGCTAGATGCAATCCTCAAGCAATGTCAACAACTAATCATTTATTTCAATCAAGTGCTAACGATGAGAGTAGGAGTCATACGACTTGATCAAACAGAAGTTTCCTCTACGACACGGTTCACCCCGTGCTCCACTGAGTTGATGCTAAGCAGGCCAAAACAGTTTGACGACTTATTTTAGGCATAAAAATAGTTATTATTGTGCAATATAAATAGGGATTAATGTGTTTAGAGTTATAGATTATGTGCCTGATTATTGTCTTAAACCTAAACCTAAAGTTAAGAGTTGAAAGAGATCGCCAACGTCTCAAATTATAGGTGTTTATCTTTTATATATTTGAATTGTATCATTTTGTGTCGGTGAGGTAAAATATTTTGTTTGCCTTTATCATATAAAAATTATCTCATTCCTATCACTAACATTAATAAATCAGTATACACTAAAACCCAACTAGATTGATAGTAGAATGTCTTATATATTGGCAATATTCATGAAAATTTTCAAAAAAATAAAATGGCATAAATATCTCCATTATTAATGATTTTATTTTTTAAAAAAACACGATTTTGCATCCTATCAATCTTTTTATGCCTTCAAGTTATTTCTAAATTGCATGACTGGTATAAGAGGACATTTTAGAATATATAAGAATTTAGAAAAAAAAAAGGAATATTTACATACATACCACTCAATTCCTATGTAATTACATATCTAACACCTAAAGTTCAATTTTTAAATACATGCCATCATATCTATATGCATGAAAAGGCATATTTCAATTTATAAAATATAAGATAGTGTTATTTTTTAATGTGATATGAAAGATTTGGGTTGTATAAATATAAAAAGTAAGGTTCAGGTATTAGAAATGCAAATATATAGGAATTGGATGGTGTGTATGTAAATGCCTC
>JXCR01098098.1:68076-101556 GCA_002079205.1 Phalaenopsis hybrid cultivar | reverse complement strand
GGTTGATTTATAAATTGCAAGTTCTGGGTGGTTTGTATTTAATTGCCCCAAAAAAGAATTATCGAGATATGAATTAACATCATCTTATGAAGTAATTATTTTCTCATCAACAATGATAGATATCATGAGTTTATATTACAATGATTCTCATGAATACTACGAGCTATGTTACAATAGTGATTATGTCAATAATTTCAAACATCATGACCTTATGGTTATATAAATTATCTTTTATAAATAATAATATTATACATGTGACCGTACCCAATCATCTTATTCTAATCAATCATCGTATACATAAATAACTAAATCAAATGAGTGTGTGTATGTATACGATGATTTTATTCTGCCCAAAATTGTATCAAGATAATGGCAAATCATAATGTACACTAATTTTTTGAAATCCAAGGATTTAGAAATCCATATCAATTCTAGAATCTTAGGCAGTTGTGTCACCTTCACCAATTCAAAAAATCTAATCCCCGCATTAATTTGACTATTGTGTTGATCTAAGCTCAGCAGATGAGCTTGATGATGATCATTATAATCAAGTGATAATAATCGAGTCTCGTGTTGAGCATGAACCTCAGATTATAATTGAGGCTATTACAGTGACAAAAATCAAGCATGATCCTGTTATTGAAATAGAGATATCTCCTATTAGTTTTATTCTTGAGATGAATATAATTTGAAATGATATAGCGTGGGACATAACTATTGTCGCGTGACTAATATATATAATGAAATAAATAAAACAAAAAAAAACNAAAACTAGAACAAAACACGTAATTAAGGTATATAAACTATTATAAACTTGATCAATCACATAAAAATTTAAAAAAAAAAGATGGGATAATTGCATACAGACCACCCGAAACATCGATATTTGCAAATGAACCACCCAGGTGATTTTTTTGAACTACCGAACCGATGTATTTACTCATGCCACGATCAAATTATTAAGAATTTCATAAAAATCAAAATANCCGAACCGATGTATTTACTCATGCCACGATCAAATTATTAAGAATTTCATAAAAATCAAAATAAAGGGTTGGAATTTTACCATTAATTTTAATATTTGGGTGAGAATTTGAAAAATGGATGAAAGAGGGCGGTTGATTTATAAATTGCAAGTTTTGGGTGGTTTGTATTTAATTGCCCCAAAAAAGAATTATCGAGATATGAATTAACATCATCTTATGAAGTAATTATTTTCTCATCAACAATGATAGATATCATGAGTTTATATTACAATGATTCTCATGAATACTACGAGCTATGTTACAATAGTGATTATGTCAATAATTTCAAACATCATGACCTTATGGTTATATAAATTATCTTTTATAAATAATAATATTATACATGTGACCGTACCCAATCATCTTATTCTAATCAATCATCGTATACATAAATAACTAAATCAAATGAGTGTGTGTATGTATACGATGATTTTATTCTGCCCAAAATTGTATCAAGATAATGGCAAATCATAATGTACACTAATTTTTTGAAATCCAAGGATTTAGAAATCCATATCAATTCTAGAATCTTAGGCAGTTGTGTCACCTTCACCAATTCAAAAAATCTAATCCCCGCATTAATTTGACTATTGTGTTGATCTAAGCTCAGCAGATGAGCTTGATGATGATCATTATAATCAAGTGATAATAATCGAGTCTCGTGTTGAGCATGAACCTCAGATTATAATTGAGGCTATTACAGTGACAAAAATCAAGCATGATCCTGTTATTGAAATAGAGATATCTCCTATTAGTTTTATTCTTGAGATGAATATAATTTGAAATGATATAGCGTGGGACATAACTATTGTCGCGTGACTAATATATATAATGAAATAAATAAAACAAAAAAAAACCATCTATTAACCTTTACTTCAACATTCAAATCAAAATACTATAACTCTAGTGGAACTATAATGAGAGAAATAAAACAGAGAAAAAACACCTCCAAATTAACCCCCATTTACTATTTGTGCAACAGCTTCGACGTGAACATTAATATTAGAGGACTTGTGTGTCACTGCACTAAATGTCTCACTGACATTAAATCTATCTTAATGAGTTAATATAATTGCACTATTGATTGCTAGCTTTAAATTATTGGCTTTCCATGTGGATTAAGAACTAATGAAGATAAATTATCACTCAAAAAAATGCCATATCATTGCGCCTCCATCTGCTATAAACTTTGACTCAGTATTAACAAATTAAGTACCAAGACTCAGATTAAAAACATTTCTTTCAGATTAAATATTTCTCAAGCAACTAAAAACCATTCTATGATTTAGTATTAGATATATTATTAGTTCATGTACAATAAGTATCCAATGAAGATAATAATGATTCCTTAAAGAGATGCAAACCTTTAAATAGATATCGAGTGCTCTATAAATTCCATCATCCAATTTTCGGAAGTACTCTGGGAAAACCTCTAGAAGGGATTGCATCTTTTGAGGCTTCAAGTTAACATCAGGGGCAACCTCAGCAAGATAATCATCAATTAATTTTGTTGCCTTGCTTAAAATACTAGAGGACTGTGGAAGTGCAGGATATGATGATGATGCTGATAAGGGAGCAATTTTCAGTGAATGGAATGTCAAAAAATGCCTAATAATACGCTCAACACAGTCTGTATCATATAAATTATCAGACCCTGAGAAATTGGGAATCAAGAGCCCATCCAGTGTAACCAGTTCAAGCTGCATCCCTATTCTCCTCTCCAACAATTCCTTGAATGACCTGTCAACATCTAGCATTATCGAAAGACGTAAAAGTCCTAGTAAGAAGCGGCAGTAAGACTTCCCTTTATTTTCAGGAAGGAGGTTTACAATGCTTTCAATTAAAATTTTTTGATCAACTGCTGCTAAATCAATGGACAAAGTTCTAATTCTTCTTCCTCCTTGCCGATTCTGCCACCGATCAAGTCCATGCAAATGCTTCCTAGCATAGAACATCAGTGCACCAGCTAAATTTAATGATCTTATGCCACGGATGTTAATTGTTTCAATAAATTTTTTAAATATTGGAAAAGAGAGAGATGAAACATCTTCAAACCACCAATCAGATAACGTGTTGTTGATTCTAACTCCAGTGTTTATTCCATTCCATAGTATACTTCCACCAGGACTCTGTAAGCTTCCATACATTGTAGACTTTCGGACAAAACTAGGATCCTGACATGCCATTAGTGCTGCGGCATTAAGACACTTCTGCACAATTGGAAGTTTTTCAGCTTCTAAAATAAAATTCTGAGAGTTCTGAAGCGTTGATATGCAATCATTCCAGCTCCGAAGAATTACTTTGTGAATGAAATTTTCTGCCTGCATTAACAAGTTATCTTCCCTATATTCCTCTGTCATTTCAAGAAAATCAGCAACCAAATGTGCCATCAGAATGTCTTCTGGCTTCAGCTCCACTTTATTCTCATAGCAAAATTTTGCTGCAATCAAAAATCCTTCAGATCCTCCTGGACATCCCTCCAATAATGTATGCAAGTCATCATTTGAATCTTTTGAACCTTCAATTATTTGTGCAATCTTCCCACATTTTGAAATAAGAGGAAACTAAAAGACAACCATTCATCATTAAAAGGTAACAATAGTGAAACTTTGAATGAGCTAGAAAATTACGTACTTTAGAAAAAAAGAACATTGCATAACTGCAACTACAAAGCAACTACCATTCAATGTGAAGATGAACATAAGACAGAGAAAAACACCGAGAGGCAGGAACATAATGCATATTAATTAATTTGGTCACTTGTCTAAGTTTATTCGGCTAACTTAGTCCTACTTGATTGGATCGCACAGACTTTGCCTAATAAAGTCTAGTTTTTCACCTAAAGCATCTTACTTCTCATCCCGTTTTTCTACCTGGCTGCCAAGCCCTCTCTCCCCTCACAATCAGGAATCTACTCAATCTCTCAAATCTTCTTGTTAAAGATCATGTAGGAAAGGCATTCCTCCATCCTAAAGGTCTAGTCTCATGTAAGAAAATGGTATCCCTTGCAAGACTTGATTCAACTTTTGCCTTCAAAAATCCTTCTCAACACCCACTCAGTGTCCGAGGCATTTTGGACCTCTTCTTCAACAGATTCTCCTTCAAGAAGAGGTAAAAGGGGAAAAAAAATTTTGTTAGGGCTATCAATTCATTAACAACAGAAGGGTTTCTCTATTTGGTACTTATGGGAATCACAAGTTCTTCAAATAAAACTCCTGGCGCTAGATAAAATTTCCTCCAAAGTTTTGCTCCTTACTGCTAATGTAATTTTGTACACGGATGCAGATGTAGCTAGTTTTCTTTCTAGGGAATAGGGAAGGCATTAATCCAAATTTATATATCATCATCGAAAAAGAAGAAAATTGTTGAAAGTCCATATTATTTTGATAAATGCAAATACAATAATATTTTGAACAAAATCTTGCCTTCAATGCTCTTCTAAAATCCAGGGCTTTGTTGACGAAAAGGCAAAAACTTCTACAATATTATCTAAAGCTTGCCAAAATCTACTTGAACGTGTCTTAATTTCAATTATTTTTTGATAAAAAATCAATTTAGTTAGTGTTAGAATAGAAATAGATGAATCTTATTGATACCATTACAGGATCTATTAGTAAGGAAAGAAATAAAAAGAGGATATAGTAAAAAAGAAAAAGAATAATAAAGAATTCAAGCTAATAACTCAAAATAAACAAGAATTAATTAATATTCTAATACCCTCCTCAAGTTGAAGCATAGATGTCAATTATGTTCAACTTAGATTTAAAATTTTCGAACAGCGGCGGAGGAAAGTTCTTCGTGAGAATATATGTCAGTTGGCCGCAATATGACACAAACGGAAAACAAATTTCGTTGAACTCGAGCTTTTCCTTAATCAAGTGTCGGTCAATCTCAACATGTTTGGCACAATAATGTTGGACTAGGGTTGTGAGCAATGCTAATGTCTGTCATGTTATCACAGAACAACAATAGAGGAGCGGAGACTGCAATACGTAGTTTGTGGGGAGCTGATGCATAACCAGAGAGCTTCACAAATTCCCAGGGACATGGACCGAAATTCGGTTTCTGTACTGCTCCCTAGCAACTAAAGACTGCTTCTTGATTTTCCACATGACTAGGTTTCCCCATACAAATGAGTAATACCCCGAGGTAGATCGCGATCATGGACGGACTCGACCCAATTTGTGTAAACTGCAATAGAACAAAAGGTGTTGTGGGAATAAAACAAACTGGAGCCTAGTCTGTCTTTTAAATAGTGGAGAATTTGGTGGACAGCTGAGAGATGATGCTTATAGGGATCATGCATGAATTGATTAACTATCCCAATTACGTGGCAAATATCGAGACATGTATGGGCAAGATAGATGAGTTTTCCCAAAAAGTGTTGGTAATGAGTATTGTTTACAGGAACTATATTGGGAATATCAAGAAGTTTTTCATTAAAATTCATCAGGAAAGCCACACGTGCATAGGAAAAGATTGTTCTCTTTCAAAAGGTCAATCAAATATTTCCACTTAGACAGGAAAATACCCTGAGATTACTGAGTAACTTTCATGCCTCAGAAGTACCGGAGAAATCCCAAATCTTTCATTTCAAAGGAAGCAACAAGAATGTCTTTCAAAGACTCTAATGTTGGTAGATCATTATCTTTGAGAATAATCTCGTCAACATAGACGATAAGGGTAGCTACCTGGTCGCTGGAGGGATGCTGGAAGAAGAGAGTGCGATCTGATTGAGCCTGAGTGAATCCATGGTCTACCACCACTTTTGTAAACTTTTTGAACCATGTACATAGTGATTGCTTCAATCAATAGAAGGAATTTTGCAGCCTACATGCTTACACTTAGGAGGCAGTGGAGTCAAAGCCTCAAAGAAGAGCCATGTATACCTCTTCTGTAAGATCGTCATTTAGGAACGCATTCTTGACAACAAGTTGGAATAAGAGTCGATCTATATTCACTGCAAGGGATAAAAGGACCTGAATGATGTTTAATTTAGCAATTATAGCAAATGTCTCCTAATAGTCAACTCTGTAGGTCTGTGAATACCCTTTGTCGACCAACTATGTCTTGTTGATTCAAATGATCCATTAGATTTAAACTTGATGCTAAAAATTCATCGGCATCTCACTGCTTTCATGCCCCGAGAAAAATCAACAATGTCCCAAGTATGGTTCCGCTGAAGGGGCATTCATCTCCTCTATAACGGTAGCTTTCTAGGTTGGGTTTGCTAAGACAGCCTCAATAGCAAATGGAAGTTAACGATTGGTCAAGGCCTTAGCAAATGCTCTGTAGGTTGGTGATAATCTGTGAAAAAAAATATAGTTTGTCACGGTATAGAGGAGTATGTCTGATAGTGTACCTTACTAGAGGAACTGACGTCCTCATTTGGATTAGGAGCAGTGTTGGAATGTCGTCCGAGGGCGATTCACGATCCAACAAGGGGTTAGTGAGCACCAAAGTATGTGCATCGGAACAAGTACGTCAAGTGTAGACACAGAGAGTGAAAGGATGCATTGGTGGAACCAAGGGGCAGAGGGCTCTTTAGTTGTAGGAGAAGTGGGTGGAACTAAAAGAACAGAGGGTTCCTCCATAGCAGGTGATGTGAGAGGAACATCCACAAAGGTAGAGTAAGGAATAGTGTCCAAGAACTCTAGCACCCCTTCATTAGAGGCTGAGTTAGAAAGTAGGGAACACTTTGAAAAAAAGAAACATCAGGATTCAAAAAGACCATATTTTTCGTAGGTTCAAAGCATCGATACCCCTTTTAAGTGGCAAAGTATCCGAGAAAAATACATTTTATGGACCTGGTTACAAGTTTACTCTGAGTTGGGGCTGTGTTACGAACAAAGTTGTGCACCCAAAAATTTTGAGATTTAAAATGAAGAAGATAAGATTGTTAGGAAAGCACAATCTCAACACGGTTAAAGGGTTGAATTTGTGATTTTTTTAGGGAAATCTATTGATGAGAAAAATGCATGTAAGAGTTGCATCATTTTAAAAAAGTTTTGGACATTAGAGTGAAACATGATAGAGCGGGTAACATCAAGTAGATGTCAGATTTTTCTCTCGGTTATCCCATTTTGTTGAAGAGTGTCAGTATATGAGCTATGATGGAGAATGCCCTTACTTAACGAAAATTCTCCTAATATAGAGTTAAAAATTTCACGACCATTATCAGTCTGAATGACTTGAATAAAAATTTTGAATTTGGTCAAAATGAAAGTGTGGAAGTTTTTGAAAGTGACAACAACTTCCAATTTCTCTTTTAAAATATAGATTCATGTCATCCGAGTGTAGCAATAATCAAAGTAAAATGATTTATTCTTATGGTTACGAGTGCGAGAGGATCCCCATAAGTCATTGTGAATAAGAGAGAAATAAGCGAAAGTTGTGTAATTGTAGGGTAGATAAAGAACGCGATGCTTAGATAACTGACAGGTTTCACATTTGAAATTAGAATGATTTTTATTAGTAAACATCAACGGACACAATCATTTTAGAAACTGGAAACCATGATTCTCAAATGAAAGTGTAACATCAACGGATACAATTCAGGGGCAAAAGAAGTGAGTGTCATAGGAAAGATACCTTGACTAACGTGAGAGGGAAGAGAGCTAGTTGGAACTAAGCAGCTTGATTAAGTGCTCCATTTGAATTCTAAGAGAATTGGAGGATTCCAGATTGTTATGGGTAGAATTCGGTTGTACTATGTTTGATTCAGAGTTGTAGGGAGTTGTTGAGGCCTACCAGAAATTAGAACATGCAGATCTTTTCTACAATTTTCAGGAAGAGAGATAGATCGGTCGGAGATTCTCAAGTGTAGTCATAATACAGGTCGCAATCAATCCATAATGCAACTAAACCATTGTAGTACTGGATCACAGTCCTCGATCCTTATTTTGCCTCAGTAAATTTTTTTAAATACCTCATAAAGTTGGCTGAAATTCCCTATATCTGAGTAGGTATCACGAACTGTCGTCCACAGGGCACTAGCGGAAGGAACATATATGATCGACCAATCGAAGTCTCCATAGAGTTGATCATACACGACATAACCATGGAATTCTTCACTTCCTAAGCTCCATAAGCTGAGTCAGTCTTTCGAGGTTCACGAATCACAGCAGTGAGATGACTGAAATTCGCACGTCCTTTGATGAATAAGGACATAGATTGAGACCATTGGAGAAAGTTACTGTCATTTATTTTATGGATTTGTAATCAAGAAATTCATGTTATTTTCATATCATGTCTGCAGAGGATTGGGGTTGGAATTGATTTTCCGATGAAATCAAGAACATCTTCTGATGAAGGCTCAGTGTTGGAGGAGTCTGTCGTGACTCCGATTGAGCCAAACGAGATGTTAGGTTGTCGGACGTCGTAAAGTTACGTTTGTTGGAAGAATATGGCAACTACAAGGGTTCCCGCTAGACCTGACCGACTGGAAGAAGATTCCATGAGGGGCTCTGACAAACTTAGAGGGAGGCCGATAAGTTAGGCAGGGTCTTCGGGAGCTGGAAGGCGCCCAAGATGACCAGAATAGAGGTTTTGGATGGTCATCACAGGTTTAGAGGTGATATAGCGGCTGGGGAATTAAGGGCAACAAGATCTAGACGGCTCCAGCAGACCCTGAAGTAGACGAGCCTGAAGCAGACCTAGCCGGCTGAGGAGAAGGGACGACGACAAAATCTAGGCGGGTCTGCATACCTTGAAGCAAACGAGCCTGAAACAGGTCTAGCCAGCTGAGGAGAAGGGATGGTGGAAGCAGGGGCTCCAACAAACAGAAGGGATCTGGACAAGCCAGCCACCGGCAAGGAGAGACTTGAAGACAACTAGGTTAGGACCATGGCTCTAATATCATATTTGAATAAAACCATTTGGCTCTTATTGATGCAAAGATGAGCATAAATACCCATTACATAATCTATTAGTAAGGAAAGAATTAAAAAGAGGATATAGTAGAGAAGAAAAAGAAAGCTAATAACACATAATAAACAAGAATTAATAAATACTATAGTAGTTAGGACCACAAATGCCCCCATTAAGTTCTACTCGGACAAAATGCAACAATGGAAACCTAACAAATTGTCCAAAAACTGCCGGTAAACTTGTTATGCCATTAAAAGAGGAATTATATCACAAACTCACCTCAAGGTCACAAATCAAGCATAGGTAAACACTTCCATGCTTTAACATGATTAAATATTTGAAGCTATTCAAGTAAATCTATATTATTGTCCTTTAGCAGCATGCATCAAATTTTAACCCACCCAGTTTAAGTGTTCAATAAAAAATATATATTTTTTCTCAAAGAGAAACTCCACCAAAATTTAAAATTAATTAGGATGTCAACTATTCTCATTCGAGTTATGGCTTAATCGTTCTGATTATTTTAAAGAAAGTCGATCAATTCTGACAATTGATACAAATTACCTTCATCGTGTATAATGCTTCAGACAAATAGGTAAATGGAACTCATTCAATTGCTCAAGGACATGTATAGTTCATCATTGTGGAATACTCATATTCACTTGTCCATGACTTAGCAAGGAAATTAGATAGAGAGGGCAAATAGCTCATGTTATTGCCTTCAATAATACTACTTATCCAATGTGATAGTTTATCCTACATGGAAGAGAGTTCAAGTTGTGAAGCACTTAAGTCAAGTCTATTTTGATTCCCAATTCTTATTTTCTTCAAGATAAAAAATATTCTCTTTTTTGGATCGACATTAACAATCACTTAGATAACTTATTTTCATGAAGTTTCTTATGAGTAGACTTGTGGGCTCCCCCATTTATTGATAAAAAAAACATCGCTAGTATCCCCATCATCATTTCCCCCATATCTACAAGAATCATACTAGAAGTTATGGGTCTAAAATGATCACCTTAAATGTTCATCTAACTAACTCGTCATAACTCGCAATGAACTATATGTATCATCCAAATGCAAGTTGTCTTTTATCAGTTGTAGAGCTCAATAACATAGTATGATATGGTTTCCCTAAAAAAAACTATGTACAAGAGGAATCATTAAACCACAAAAAATCGAAGTGTGCTCTTGACTTGTTGCTCCCATTGCATTAAACCACAAAAAATCGAAGTGTGCTCTTGACTTGTTGCTCCCATTGACTTGTCAAAACTCCACAATCATTCATACCCTCAAATCATTCTAAAAATCAGAAGGAAGGTTGTTCCCATCCCATTTGAAGTTCCCGACCCATCTTTTTCACATCCACCATCATACCGTGCCTAATTCGTATTAAAAGAGAAAGAGAAAGAGAGACGAACAAATAGCGGGAGCATAGTTATTGCAGTAGATTCCCTGAGGCATTTGACAGATGGGATGAAAATTTAAAAACTCAAACACGTTACTCATGCCTCCTCTGTTGCGTGATTATTGATTTCACTATTGCATAAAATATCAATTCAATGTCCAATCCTTCCCTGTCATGCTAAATGGCAATGCAATGCAATCTACAAGCATTTTAATGAGCAATTGATATACCAAAGGAAATAGCCTGTAGTGATAATGAACATAGATTGACACTTGGTCATTTAATATAGAGAAAATATTAAAAAATTTTAGCATAATCAACCGAGACTTATATACATACTTTGTGAAGACGAAAAAGTGTTCCCTCAACTTCAATAGTAATGTCACTTTGAAGACTAGTACTGCAAAACCTGCAAGGCAAAAGAAACCATACAGATAATCATGAATTGAAATATGTGATCCAGGGTATATTAGAAATATCCACAATGAATAGCATTAAACTCAAAGTTATATCCCATCGTTATGTTGTAATTTGATGGATTGATAGTGTCCAAAAGTATGTTACATGAATAGCATAAACATTCATAAATTGCCAATATTTCCAAGTAGTATTGATTATCAAGAAAGCGTGAAGTATGAATGACAAAAGAAAAAGCTTCTTTGTGTTTAAATATCAGTATCTGCTCATATAAGTCTCCCTCTATTGACAAGGAGCATGTCTACGTGTGAGCACATGTTCAAGTGATTCTCTAGTATCAATAATGACATTCGCTCACTCCTAAAATTAATATAATTAATCAAGCAGAAACACGACTCTGAAAACTGCAATACTAAAAAAGCTACAATAGGTCAGACTAGAAATTTTCTTGGTAGATGTGATAATACCAACAAATCTCTACTATAATAAATTAAATAAAATAATTGACATATTTATTGTATTCTGGCCCTCTTGGGAACCAAGCAACTACAAATCTTAATGAAAGAAACACGCTTGTTTTTAAAATAACAAGATTTCCACAAATAAACCAAGTCACCTAATGAAAATAAACAATCACGTGATTCTCTGGTTTCAACAATGGTATTAGCAACTCGGTATCAGAATGTTGATGATAAATTATTGCACAAAGAAGATGATGATTTATGTTATTTTGCAAACTGACAAAAAAACATAAGCAGCTGGAACAGCTACACATCCTTACAATGGAACAACAATAATATCTTCTTATTCACCAGTTCAGATCTGTATTTTGACTTAATAGTACTTATGCTAAACCTTACAAAAAATTTCTAATCAGCTGCGTGTGTTCTCCGCAAAAAACTCTAATCAATTAAGACTTCATTTAGGACAGCTTTTTTACTATTTAAGTGACGTGGGGCTGGGGGAGAAAGCCCGATGAACCAGCCTCAGTCCAGCTCTTACTGGATTGACCGGCCCTCTTAGAAGCGGGGTTTGCGATCATGTATGTGTTTCATGATTCCCTGCCTTCCTTGCCTTTCTTAGAGCCGGGAGTTGACGCTCACGCCCGGTTGCCTTTCCCTAGTCGATTCTCATTTATTGGGAGTCGGAATTTGCCGCCCACTGCTTCCTTTTTTTTTCCTTTTTTGTTTCCCATTGGGTTGGAGTCTATTTATATGCATGTTTGCTGAGTATATGGTAGATTATTGCGTGTCTTATTTTCATATTTCTGTCAGGACAGACGTCAGCATATGTTTCCCCTTCGAGAGCTATATCTGAGGTTGCAATCATCATTACGCACAATCCAGCATGATCATACCAAATATGTGGAAATCGACAAACACTTCATTAAGAAAAAAATTGAGTCTGGGGAGATTTGCATTCCATATGTGCCCTCCAGTGGACAACTAGCAGACATCCTGACCAAGAATTTGTCTCGCCCTTTGTTCGATGACTTCAAATCCAATTTGAACATAACTGACATCTATTTTCAACTTGAGGGGGAGTATTAGATAATAACGGCTATCCCTAGCCATTATTACTATTATTTGATCTTATTCCCTAATTATGTATTTCCTATTTTGTTTTATTCTATTTTATTTTATTTCCAATTTATTATGTTTTTATTTCTTTCTTTTAGTATGCATATTGTAATTGGATTTAAATATCCCTCCTCCTATCAATTATATTTGTGTTGGTCTATTCCAAATGTTAACAAATAGAAATTTATTTAATAAGTAAAACTTGATTATTTATAAAACATTATGATCCTGAAATCCAGAAGTAAAAAAGAACTCAATACTTGNTATCCCTCCTCCTATCAATTATATTTGTGTTGGTCTATTCCAAATGTTAACAAATAAAAATTTATTTAATAAGTAAAACTTGATTATCTATAAAACATTATGATCCTGAAATCCAGAAGTAAAAAAGAACTCAATACTTTGCAGGGAAAATTATATTATTTCATATGCACAAAATAATTCCATAATACAAAAGAATGTTGATAATAATTCCAAAAATGAATGTGTGAAGCAAATTTTTTGTAGAAAAAAGTAGACACATATCAGGATAGTTCATTTGCGTGGGCACTCAAACCATGGATTCAGTTTTATTAAATAGCATCTAACAACAAAAAATTTGATTGAATAATTCTCATTATAATGTTTTTCTCTCAATTATTTTCTCAAATTATAGTTACCACCAGTATTCCAGCAATTTACTTGGTGATTTTCAAAAATTTTATGGAAGTTGGAGCCTTCAACGATAGTCTACCCACATTTAACTGAAGTACAAGTAAAATAAAGTACTTAGCCCATTCTCCTTTGGTTGGAAAATCAAATGATTAATTGAGACTATTCCTAGCCAAACTCTAACAAAATGATAAGATGTTCAAGCTCCATGTTAAAATTTACTTGAAGTAATAATGTGTCGAGTATTTCTAACAAAAGTTTACACGCTTTTATTGTTAACAAGAGTTGCTCAGCAGGCATGACTATCAATTGGAACAACCTCCATCAAGCTCTAATAGTTGGTTAGATTGCACTGCCTATCCCATGTATCATCTTATATATTCACTGAGAAGAGGGTGTGTTTTTTATGTTTAGAAATCATGATCCCCTTTTCCGGAATTCAATGGGAATTCCTCTTGAAGATGGCATGCACTTTGTTTGGTTGAATGATTAAGGAAACAAAGCTTGTATTAGAGCTCATCCTAGAAACAACAAGTAAATGAAGAATCGGCCAAAGACAAAAGGGGCAAGAAAGGGAGTTAGAGAGAGAGAGGCAAGGGTTGGCTGCTCCTGGGAGAAAGGGATGGGAGAACGCTTTAGTTACAAATTTCTTGTATTCATATCACCATTAGGATTGTCCATCACCAATCAAGTGGAACCGACAAAAGTAAAAAGAAATAAAGGTAATCCTCTTAATGGAACTACTCAGATTATCCCACATTGGATTTGACTCAAACATAAATTTTAATTTGCCCCATTTAGCAACTTGACTTGAAGATTAGAAAAAATACACCTTTTAAATTCCACCATCTTATCCTAATACAATTATTCTATGTTGTTTATTCAAACTCTCTCTCGGAATCACCTCACAATCTTTGTAAACAAATAAATTTAGTTCATTTGAAATAAAAATTAAATATGTTTGTAAATTGCTAATCCACTTTTAAAAATAATTAGATGCACTTTCTTAAAGTATGCATTCTTTATAGCAATATCATAGATTAGTACAATATCAGATATAGCTTATCCTATTGATTTGTATCTCCTACTTCGCATCCCATCAAGATTTCTTTCATAGCCATCCCCATCTCTTCCTAAAAACTAATTCTTTCAAAATATCTTCTAATTCAATTAAAAGGGCATAAGCACAAACCACATAATATTCTGCCCAATAATCCTCTTTATAACAATAATCCTACCACTAACCCTAAAACTTTCCACCATATCCTTCATATTACTATAAATATTTTTAGTGAAATAAAAACCTTTCCTAAAATCCTTAGGTCCAACCCTTTTCCATTAAAGTTCTTACCCAAAAACAATATTAATTTTCTTCTAATCACTATGTGCACAAATCATTTTGTCATAATATTCAAACACCTCCAATTCTAAGTTCTAACTATCAAATATAATCTTTATTTTAGACCTTGTAAGCCCTTAATTTTTACCACATTAGATTAAATAGGAGTGCAATACTTACGGGAGAGACTCAATACAACATTTACTTGTTTTTCACGGTAAGGGGATTAAGTTGTATCGCATTGCTTCCAAACGACTTTCTTGCAAATCCTTACTTCCATTTCATGGCAAACGGGTTAAGTTGTAATTCATGCCTTTTAGATAACATCCTAATTAATTTGTGTTAAGTCATTATAATTGATCTACAGTAATAGTTACATCAATCGGTTTGTTTATATAAGGTGAGATACCCTTTAAAACAATGAACTTGGGTAAAATAAAAGTGAAAGATACAGCCTCAATTTAGTGATGTTATATCGTTAATGTTAGTATGAAATAAAATCATCAACCGTCTTATATAAACGGATGAGTTCTACATCAATGTTCCCCGGGGTAGTGAAGCCATGGAAGAGGTGCATGAGCTTGTCTTAAATATTTCTAGTAAAATCAAATTTGTAATTTATCAAATTAATAAAAAGAATAGTTGAGGAAAAGTACCATAAAACAAAATTATAAACTAAACTTGCCAATATAGATCACTATATGAATAGGCTAGTTTACTTTTTTGGACAAACCTCGTTATTGGTTTAGGGATTGCTTTTCTTCTCCTTGCAAATGGCTCTTCATCAAAGCAGAAGAAATAAGTGTCAAACAAACTTGATGCTTGCAAACAAGTTGTTCTTGACTTAATAACTAGCCCAAGTTTGTCTCATTTGATAACAAAATATGTGGATCTTGAAAAATATTATGCTGTGCATTAAATGAACGAAACACAAAAAATAACCAACTTATTATGTTTGGCTACACAAACTTGTTAAACCAAGGATCATATAGCATGCATTTTTCAAATTGAATACTAAATGGCTAAGCATGAACAAAAACAAGTCGATTATGTTCTAAATTAAATTCAAATAGCCCGCGCAATGTCAGAGTGTAGAGCATTCTTGTATTCATGTTGTGCAACCTATGACCACCACATGACATATTTTTAGATTTGAATTCAAATACAATTAAACATGGCTTCACAACGTACATATCATTATTGTTAAAGCTAATCACCTGAAAAAACTTTGAATTCAAATACATTTGAACTATTACATCATGCATGTCATTACTTTTAAATTTGAATGAAATAACTTAATTTTGAATTTAAAAAGTAAAATTTTTATTAAGAATTTAATTATCACATCAAACTTGTCATTACTTCTAAATTTGAATATGGCTCACAATTTTGAATTTGAAAAATATACCTATCATTTAAGTTGTTTGTTCAATCTTTAATTACTTTAATTCATCTGCAGTACAATTAAGAATTTAACTTGGCTTCTTGTTTTGTTTTGATGCATTTTATGTCTCAATTTGACTTTCTGTTTTGTTCAACCAGACAATAAATAAACCCTGCCCGAACAAAATTCAGCTTATTCTACTTAAAATCTGTATTTAATGAACAGAGAAGGACAAAGCACGACACTTTCACGGTCCAACTGCATAGCTTTGGTTTGCTTGAGACAAGCACAGCAAAGATACAGTAATAATCAAGTCATTTCTCTTCCGTTTGCACAAACATGTTACTTCTCCCATCTCTCCTGCTCAGGTATAACACAGAGCTAGTATAAATTTGCCCATTAAGTATTGATGGTCCAAGGAGAAATTTAATTTCTACAGCCCTCAACCATAAACATCAAGATATTAAGGCGGCAGGGCAAGCAAAACTTAACGATCAAACAAAGGTAAAGAAAACGAAAGCTGAAAGAAATTATTGAAGGATGATAAGAGGAAGGTCTGTACCAATCGTTGCCTCGACGATAAAAACGACTGGCCCTACCACCACTACCATCTGCCACAGTAGCGGACGTCATACCAGTTCAGGACCGGAGACAAAACCAAACTCTCTAATATGCGATGAAAGAATTCGATCCTTCTAAAAGTTTTTGGAGATTCCTTCCACATATAGCCGCAGAAACACAAGTAGTCGAGATGTGAAACAAACAATTGCTGGGGCTTAGACTTTAGGCAACGATAAAGGAAAGAAAAAGAGGAAGAAGAGACGATCGCGACCTCCTGTCCCTCCTTCCCTCCCCGCTACGACGCAGGTCTGACCGACGTCTGACTTGAACTTCACAGCGACGAATAACATAAGATTTATAAGTGTAGGAAAACGACAAGAGTGAAGCCTCCCGCCCTGCCGGCCATTGATGAAGGTTATAACAAAGGGACGGCCGGCGGTCTTCTGCTCCGGAGCTTTTGAACCTTTCATGATAGCGATTGGCTTGGATTTTAACTGGGCAGGGAAAATGGAACCGAGATGCTTAGCGGCGTCGCCGGGGTGGGAGGGAGCTATTTTGCTTCATGGTGTGTGGTTAAAGCAGAGGAAGGTGAAAAGGGAGGATGGGATGTTAAAAGCGAAATTTTTGACTTTATATGCATCACAACGATTTTTATAAAAATATATCCTATTTTTTATAAATGAGTGATTAAAAGTTTATTTTGATCAAATTGTTCTTAAAAATTAGGGTTGTTGTTCTCCAACAATTCGTGTTATGCTCGCTTTGAAACCCGTGTTTGATTTATTTTCTAAGTAAACGAGCAGAACATGAACAATTTTTTTGCTCTCGATATATAGATGAGTTTATTTTTTCATGTTCGGCTCATTCTGACCTGAAATAATTAAATCACATATATAATTGATGAGTAATATTTTTAAATAATTTACTATAAAGATTTATAATCAATTAAATTTATTAATTAAAAATTATAACTATAATATATTAAAATTTTTAATATAAATAAAAGATTTAAATCTCGTCTCTACCCTTAACTTCTTACAACTATGATTAAGGTTATTGTGATAAACGGTTCTTTGTTTGTGAACAGTTGGTGTTTGGCTCACTAAGTAAACAAGTCGAACACGAACAAACTTTTTTGTGTTTGAAATATAAACGAATTAAACAAGAATAGTGGTATTTTTTAACAAGCCAAACATGAGCTGAGCTCGGGCTCGTGTTCGGCTCGTTTACACCTCTAGTTTCACCATAATCCAAAGTTCAAACTAAGTCATTAAAACAAGTTTGGAAGTTTTGGACTACCAATTGGATAATTATAAACTTCAAATTTAACACATTTATAATCAAATTGAGTGTCTTGGCTCTTGACAATATTAATCTAACAAGTCTATGTTGGCTTAATTTTGAAGTCATCAAAGTGTTAAATCATTGAAATGCTCTTGTGATTAATGGAGATCAGTATGAGTCATCTGATCTAATAGTTGTGACAGGTATTCATTGAATAACCAAAATGCCCCTCTACTACAGACTATAAATAGACTTCAAATTTACACTGAAGAGGAGAGTATAATGAGTTTGTTTACAGTGTTGTTGTTGACTGGAAACTCGACAATAACTTTTGGTTTTTATAGCCGACCACCATCTGACACCACCCAATGTTCGTCGTCGACCACCACCAGCTGCCCCTACTCGCTGGCGTTGATCAATGTTTGCGACCAATAAATTATTTAGCTTACAAATAAATATAAAAAAATAATTGCTACTCTTCATCCTTTAACTTCTCTTCATTATAATCCTCCTCATCAATATTCTCCTCATCTTCAGCTTGAATTGGTTGTTTCCCTTTCTGCAATTCATAACGTTGTGCTTGCCCTCATCATCTGCTATATGTTTGATCTCAGGGTTGCTAGATGGGTGGAGAACTAGGCAGCAACCTCATCAGCAGCCTGACAACCATTGTCTCCTCCTGTGCAGTGGAAGTATATGCACCATATGTGTTAAAGTTCGGGAAGGCATCATAGGCCGGTACCTGGGGGCCAACACGTAGAGCTATCCCAACAAAGATTGTCTCTTTAAATCCTCTTGAGTGAAATCCAGGTGGAGGATCGTAACTCTTCGAAGGAACTGAGCTGAACGTTGCAGCGTCAACCTCCCAATGCGAAGTCCAAATCCAAATCAGNCTCTAATATGCGATGAAAGAATTCGATCCTTCTAAAAGTTTTTGGAGATTCCTTCCACATATAGCCGCAGAAACACAAGTAGTCGAGATGTGAAACAAACAATTGCTGGGGCTTAGACTTTAGGCAACGATAAAGGAAAGAAAAAGAGGAAGAAGAGACGATCGCGACCTCCTGTCCCTCCTTCCCTCCCCGCTACGACGCAGGTCTGACCGACGTCTGACTTGAACTTCACAGCGNCCGCAGAACACAAGTAGTCGAGATGTGAAACAAACAATTGCTGGGGCTTAGACTTTAGGCAACAATAAAGGAAAGAAAAAGAGGAAGAAGAGACGATCGCGAGCTCCTGTTCCTCCTTCCCTCCCCGCTACGACGCAGGTCTGACCGACGTCTGACTTGAACTTCACAGCAACGAATAACATAAGATTTATAAGTGTAGGAAAACGACAAGAGTGAAGCCTCCCGCCCTGCCGGCCATTGATGAAGGTTATAACAAAGGGACGGCCGGCGGTCTTCTGCTCCGGAGCTTTTGAACCTTTCATGATAGCGATTGGCTTGGATTTTAACTGGGCAGGGAAAATGGAACCGAGATGCTTAGCGGCGTCGCCGGGGTGGGAGGGAGCTATTTTGCTTCATGGTGTGTGGTTAAAGCAGAGGAAGGTGAAAAGGGAGGATGGGATGTTAAAAGCGAAATTTTTGACTTTATATGCATCACAACGATTTTTATAAAAATATATCCTATTTTTTATAAATGAGTGATTAAAAGTTTATTTTGATCAAATTGTTCTTAAAAATTAGGGTTGTTGTTCTCCAACAATTCGTGTTATGCTCGCTTTGAAACCCGTGTTTGATTTATTTTCTAAGTAAACGAGCAGAACATGAACAATTTTTTTGCTCTCGATATATAGATGAGTTTATTTTTTCATGTTCGGCTCATTCTGACCTGAAATAATTAAATCACATATATAATTGATGAGTAATATTTTTAAATAATTTACTATAAAGATTTATAATCAATTAAATTTATTAATTAAAAATTATAACTATAATATATTAAAATTTTTAATATAAATAAAAGATTTAAATCTCGTCTCTACCCTTAACTTCTTACAACTATGATTAAGGTTATTGTGATAAACGGTTCTTTGTTTGTGAACAGTTGGTGTTTGGCTCACTAAGTAAACAAGTCGAACACGAACAAACTTTTTTGTGTTTGAAATATAAACGAATTAAACAAGAATAGTGGTATTTTTTAACAAGCCAAACATGAGCTGAGCTCGGGCTCGTGTTCGGCTCGTTTACACCTCTAGTTTCACCATAATCCAAAGTTCAAACTAAGTCATTAAAACAAGTTTGGAAGTTTTGGACTACCAATTGGATAATTATAAACTTCAAATTTAACACATTTATAATCAAATTGAGTGTCTTGGCTCTTGACAATATTAATCTAACAAGTCTATGTTGGCTTAATTTTGAAGTCATCAAAGTGTTAAATCATTGAAATGCTCTTGTGATTAATGGAGATCAGTATGAGTCATCTGATCTAATAGTTGTGACAGGTATTCATTGAATAACCAAAATGCCCCTCTACTACAGACTATAAATAGACTTCAAATTTACACTGAAGAGGAGAGTATAATGAGTTTGTTTACAGTGTTGTTGTTGACTGGAAACTCGACAATAACTTTTGGTTTTTATAGCCGACCACCATCTGACACCACCCAATGTTCGTCGTTGACCACCACCAGCTGCCCCTACTCGCTGGCGTTGATCAATGTTTGCGACCAATAAATTATTTAGCTTACAAATAAATATAAAAAAATAATTGCTACTCTTCATCCTTTAACTTCTCTTCATTATAATCCTCCTCATCAATATTCTCCTCATCTTCAGCTTGAATTGGTTGTTTCCCTTTCTGCAATTCATAACGTTGTGCTTGCCCTCATCATCTGCTATATGTTTGATCTCAGGGTTGCTAGATGGGTGGAGAACTAGGCAGCAACCTCATCAACAGCCTGACAACCATCGTCTCCTCTTGTGCAGTGGAAGTATATGCACCATATGTGTTAAAGTTCGAGAAGGCATCATAGGCCGGTACCTCNGCCCTCATCATCTGCTATATGTTTGATCTCAGGGTTGCTAGATGGGTGGAGAACTAGGCAGCAACCTCATCAGCAGCCTGACAACCATTGTCTCCTCCTGTGCAGTGGAAGTATATGCACCATATGTGTTAAAGTTCGGGAAGGCATCATAGGCCGGTACCTGGGGGCCAACACGTAGAGCTATCCCAACAAAGATTGTCTCTTTAAATCCTCTTGAGTGAAATCCAGGTGGAGGATCGTAACTCTTCGAAGGAATTGAGCTGAACGTTGCAGCGTCAACCTCCCAATGCGAAGTCCAAATCCAAATCCACATTACTTCGCCAGATGTTGAGTGTGCTTGATTCATGTTTTTTTAGCATGGACATCAAAACCTACCCTCATATAGGTAAGATGAAAGTCATGATATTGCAGCCACGAAAGCCTCTATGCCGTTAACAAATTTTCAGTGATCCATTTTTTATCTGGATAAAATATATTGTACATACGTGTTCTTGATGTACGAATATCCATATTTACCTACAAAAACGAGTACATTGGATTTAATTTTAGTAGTTGACATAATTGTAGAACTAAAAAAAAATGTTGTGAAATCATTAGAATGACTGAACATTTTAGATAACTCGAACTACGTTAATCACTCAAAAATTATNTGAAAGTTGTGATATTGCAGCCACGAAAGCCTCTATGCCGTTAACAAATTTTCAGTGATCCATTTTTTATCTTGATAAAATATATTGTACATACGTGTTCTTGATGTACGAATATCCATATTTACCTACAAAAATGAGTACGTTGGATTTAATTTTAGTAGTTGACATAATTGTAGAACTAAAAAAAAATGTTGATGAAATCATTAGAATGACTGAACATTTTAGATAACTCGAACTATGTTAATCACTCAAAAATTAATTAATTTTAATTATAGCATCGAGCTGCGAGCCAAAATATTGGATCAAATTTATTTCTATCTTACTCGAGTTTGGCTAGAAAGTATAACGTTAATAGTTTACTGCTGGCTGTCAAAGATCGATAATTGGTCTAAATTTTTTTAATATTTTTTTATCTAATATTGCTCGTTACCATAGCTACACTAAACACAAGAGGAGTTAATTTTTTTCGCAATTTATTTTTCAAGTCGAAAATCAATCATGAATCTAAGCATTCTCGTCTTCATAAACCTTACACGCGACTTTATAGTGGAAAAAACAGTGAACACTCTTACATCAAATAAAATGTCTTATTTTAAAAAAACATTTCGAGACGTGTATTTAATTGCGTAAGGGGTTGTGGCGACGACAATGTTTAGTCTATGATTGGCTTCCCAGTTGTAAACGAAATACAAAAAAATGAATACATGAAAGAGTTGGAGTAGCTACAGTTACAAACAATATTAGCAAAAAACATGAGTTTAACAAATAGATTTATCTTAAATCCAGAAAAACACCAGAACACCTAATTATTATTTTAAACTATTCATTAATTCATATTTCATTTATAATTTATTTTGTTTTTTTTAATCAATGTTACTTTGAAAATGATATTTGACATACCTAACATCAATATGATGTTAAACGATCTGATTTATATATGACTGAAGGTCAATTCAAAATAAATTTTTGAGCAATTATCGTTATTCGAGCTAAATTCACAGACATATCCTACGTAACACGCGTATAACATAAACTTTAAATGATCAAGTTCCGAACATACATAACATAAATTTTAAAAGCACTAAGCCCTAAATTCATAGACATACCCTATGTGTGAATTCAGATCGTGGATCGACCCTACTAAATTTTGATCTAACCAGGCACAGATCTTTTTTGGCTTAAGACTTAACTATGAATAGCATATTCGACTGCAATTCTTATTTAATTATATATCTAACACCTAATCTTTCATTTTTTGCAAACATACAACTTTACATGTAGATGAAAAGTTGTATTAAAATGTAAGCTCAAGTGTTAGATATATAAGTACATAGAAATTTAGAGGTATGTATGTAAATCATTTTTAAACAAATATTTTGGGATTCTACATCTAAGAATACACAACAACCATTAAATTTAAACAACAGGGTTTAGAGTTTACCTTAAATATAAGAGGAAAAAATTTTTGAAAGCTTCAAAAAGAAAGAAAGGAAGGAAAGAAGTCTTCAAATATCAACAGTTCTGCAAATCAAATCAAACAAGCAAAGAACAAGAAATAGAAAGACAAAAAAAAATCATAAAAAGAAAGAAAAACCATGAAAAAAAACCACCAAAACAAAGAAAAGAATGATAACCAACCAGAGCTCAAAATTTACTTGATGACATCTCATATAGTTATACCATCGTAAATAACCCAACTCATAAACCATTGTTATGTCTTTGAAAATATAAGATTTTTTCTTACGTATATTTAGTTTGTCAGTTTTGTCGTCGATTTTAGCAATTTTTTTTTCTTTTTTCATTGACCACCGTTGGCTACCCACGTTGGTATTAAACATTGTCGATAGCCCATACTCACAGTCGACGTTAACTTTGCTAGCTAACAGCGTATCTCAAATACGGTGTAATGTTATCTCTCAAACACGGTATAATGTCGAATCCAAAATACAATGTTACAACATGTCATGAATAAATATAATGACATATCCCAAATGCGCTATAACAAATAATGTCATATTGAAGTTTTTTCGATGACTCTAGGCCTCTGTAGTCTTCAACCACTGCTAAAAACTTCCCACTAACTACTACCGACCACCGCCCACAGGTCGTTGTCAACCACCACCGACATTCTTACTCGTTGTTGTCAACAAAATGCTAGCTAACAACATATCTCAAATAAGTTTCATGGTGTATACCAAATACTTCTGAAATACTGTGTAACAATGCATCTTAAATCTTGTGTAACGAAAATGCAGTTTTGAAGCCCAAAATAAAACTTCTAGANTACTCGTTGTTGTCAACAAAATGCTAGCTAACAACATATCTCAAATAAGTTTCATGGTGTATACCAAATACTACTGAAATACTGTGTAACAATGCATCTTAAATCTGGTGTAACAAAAATGCAGTTTTGAAGCCCAAAATAAAACTTCTAGCATCCATAACCACCGACCATTGTCAACCGTCGGTTGTCGTCGACCATCATCGTCCGCCCTAGATGGACATCATCGACGAACATTGTTAGCTAAGGAAATATCTGAAAACATTGCAACAATGTGTCTTAAATACAACACAAATAAATAACATCGTATTTGATATCCGACAATAAATCTGGTGATAACTGCTTACAACTGTTGTACTAAGAATACGACGACATCCTTTGGGATCTTGAAANCGTCCGCCCTAGATGGACATCATCGACGAACATTGTTAGCTAAGGAAATATCTGAAAACATTGCAACAATGTATCTTAAATACAACACAAATAAATAACATCGTATTTGATATCCGACAATAAATTTGGTGATAACTGCTTACAACTGTTGTACTAAGAATACGACGACATCCTTTGGGATCTTGAAGTTTTATTTGTTACATAAAGACAAAATGCAATGTTTGTCATGAATATATAACCTCGTTCTCCCTAGTAGCTAGGGTGTAGTCACCAGTTATGACTTATGTGGCTAAATGCTATTACGACTTCTGACTATGATATGTGTGGCCAACTAACGCTACTGCAGTTACTAATTATTTCATATGTAACCAACTATGATATATGCGACTAATTGATAATAAAACTTCCAACAATGTCTTTTATAGCGAACTGACAATATTGTAACTACCAATTAGAACTTATATGATCAAATGGGGACTATATGGCTAATTGTTACTACAACTATTATCTACAACATACGTGGGCAACTACTACTTATATTAGTAACACTTATTGTAACTACTAAACATGACATATGAGACCAATTATGGCTTATGTATCCAAATGATACCACAACTTCTAACTATGGACTCTACGACCTACTGCCAGTGTTGCAATTACCAACTATTGCCTCTATGACCAACTAACTCTAATGCAATATAACCCACTGAATATACTACAACTATCAATTATGACTTATATGACCAACTATGACCTATGTGACTAATTATTATCACAACTTACAACTACATTCTATATGACCAAGTGACGTTGGTACAACAACCAAATACGAGGTATAACTAATTGTTACTGCAACTCCCAACTACGGCCTAACTGCTACTATAGCTACCACTCATGACCTATGTGACCATCTACAACCCATGTAACTAACAATTTTTGCAACTATCAACCATGACCTATATGGTCAACTACACNCAAAGATCGATAATTGGTCTAAATTTTTTTAATATTTTTTTATCTAATATTGCTCGTTACCATAGCTACACTTAACACAAGAGGAGTTAATTTTTTTCGCATTTTATTTTTCAAGTCGAAAATCAATCATGAATCTAAGCATTCTCGTCTTCATAAACCTCACACGCGATTAATTGCACATCTTGAAATATATCTTTCTAAGAAAATATTTCATATGAAGTAAGAGTTTTCACTATATCCTCCAATATGAAGTCTAATTTTCATTTAAAAAATAAAAATTCACTTCAAATCTAATTTTCGTTTATGAAGTGGAAATTGACATCAAAATCTAATGTGTTGTCAAAATGCGAACTGCCATAATGAAAATTAGACTTCAAAGTGATTTTCTATTTTGTAGCTGGAAATTAATTTTGAAGTGAATTTTTATTTTGGAATTGGAAATTAGACTTTATAGTGGAAAAAACATTGAACACTCTTACATTAAATGAAATGTCTTATTTTAAAAAAACATTTCGAGACGTGTATTTAATTGCGTAAGGGGTTGTGGCGACGACAATGTTTAGTCTATGATTGGCTTCCCAGTTGTAAACGAAATACAAAAAAATGAATACATGAAAGAGTTGGAGTAGCTACAGTTACAAACAATATTAGCAAAAAACATGAGTTTAACAAATAGATTTATCTTAAATCCAGAAAAACACCAGAACACCTAATTATTATTTTAAACTATTCATTAATTCATATTTCATTTATAATTTATTTTGTTTTTTTGAGTCAATGTTACTTTGAAAATGATATTCAACATACCTAACATCAATATGATGTTAAACGATCTGATTTATATCTGACGGAAGGTCAATTCAAAATAAATTTTCGAGCAATTATCGTTATTCGAGCTAAATTCACAAACATACCCTACGTAACACGTTTATAACATAAACTTTAAATGATCGAGTTCCGAACATACATAACATAAATTTTAAAAGCACTAAGCCCTAAATTCATAGACATACCCTATGTGTGAATTCAGATCGTGGATCGACCCTACTAAATTTTGATCTAACCAGGCACAGATCTTTTTTGGCTTAAGACTTAACTATGAATAGCATATTCGACTGCAATTCTTATTTAATTATATATCTAACACCTAATCTTTCATTTTTTGCAAACATAAAACTTTACATGTAGATGAAAAGTTGTATTAAAATGTAAGTTCAAGTGTTAGATATATAAGTACATAGAAATTTAGAGGTATGTATGTAAATCATTTTTAAACAATTAATTTGGGATTCTACATCTAAGAATACACAACAACCATTAAATTTAAACAACAGGGTTTAGAGTTGACCTTAAAATATAAAAGGAAAAAAATTTTAAAAGCTTCAAAGAGAAAGAAAGGAAGAAAAGAAGTCTTCAAATATCAACAGTTCTGCAAATCAAATCAAACAAGCAAAGAACAAGAAATAGAACGACAAAAAAAAACCAGAAAAAGAAAGAAAAACCATAAAAAAAAACCACCAAAACAAAGAAAGGAATGATAACCAACCAGAGCTCAAAATTTACTTGATGACATCTCATATAGTTATACCATCGTAAATAACCCAACTCATAAACCATTGTTATGTCTTTGAAAATATAAGATTTTTTCTTACGTATATTTAGTTTGTCAGTTTTGTCGTCGATTTTAGCATTTTTTTTCCTTTTGTCATTGACCACCGTTGGCTACCCCCGTTGGTATTAAACATTGTCGATAGCCATACTCACAGTCGACGTTAACTTTGCTAGCTAACAGCGTATCTCAAATACGGTGTAATGTTATCTCTCAAACACGGTATAATGTCGAATCCAAAATACAATGTTACAACATGTCATGAATAAATATAATGACATATCCCAAATGCGCTATAACAAATAATGTCATATTGAAGTTTTTTCGATGACTCTAGGCCTCTGTAGTCTTCAACCACTGCTAAAAACTTCCCACTAACTACTACCGACCACCGCCCACAGGTCGTTGTCAACCACCACCGACATTCTTACTCGTTGTTGTCAACAAAATGCTAGCTAACAACATATCTCAAATAAGTTTCATGGTGTATACCAAATACTTCTGAAATACTGTGTAACAATGCATCTTAAATCTTGTGTAACGAAAATGCAGTTTTGAAGCCCAAAATAAAACTTCTAGAATCCATAACCACCGACCATTGTCAACCGTCGGTTGTCGTCGACCATCATCGTCCGCCCTAGATGGACATCATCGACGAACATTGTTAGCTAAGGAAATATCTGAAAACATTGCAACAATGTGTCTTAAATACAACACAAATAAATAACATCGTATTTGATATCCGACAATAAATCTGGTGATAACTGCTTACAACTGTTGTACTAAGAATACGACGACATCCTTTGGGATCTTGAAATTTTATTTGTTACATAAAGACAAAATGCAATGTTTGTCATGAATATATAACCTCGTTCTCCCTAGTAGCTAGGGTGTAGTCACCAGTTATGACTTATGTGGCTAAATGCTATTACGACTTCTGACTATGATATGTGTGGCCAACTAACGCTACTGCAGTTACTAATTATTTCATATGTAACCAACTATGATATATGCGACTAATTGATAATAAAACTTCCAACAATGTCTTTTATAGCGAACTGACAATATTGTAACTACCAATTAGAACTTATATGATCAAATGGGGACTATATGGCTAATTGTTACTACAACTATTATCTACAACATACGTGGGCAACTACTACTTATATTAGTAACACTTATTGTAACTACTAAACATGACATATGAGACCAATTATGGCTTATGTATCCAAATGATACCACAACTTCTAACTATGGACTCTACGACCTACTGCCAGTGTTGCAATTACCAACTATTGCCTCTATGACCAACTAACTCTAATGCAATATAACCCACTGAATATACTACAACTATCAATTATGACTTATATGACCAACTATGACCTATGTGACTAATTATTATCACAACTTACAACTACATTCTATATGACCAAGTGACGTTGGTACAACAACCAAATACGAGGTATAACTAATTGTTACTGCAACTCCCAACTACGGCCTAACTGCTACTATAGCTACCACTCATGACCTATGTGACCATCTACAACCCATGTAACTAACAATTTTTGCAACTATCAACCATGACCTATATGGTCAACTACACCCCGTGTAGCTAACTGTCGCTGTAGTTACTAACTATGACTTATGTGACTAACTACAACCCATGTGAACAATTTCTACTATGACTTTCAACTATAACATCTGCGGTTGGCTGAGTCAAGCTGGCTCAAACTCAACTTGTCGATGAGCTCGCGAGTCAAGCTTATCAACCCAGAGTTCAAGCTCAAGCTTATAACCGGGCCCACATAATATACAAGCTCTAATTCGAGTATCATGCGAATCAACTCATTAACTTGATGTGCTGCTTAAATAAGGTAAGCTGTGATTTACAAAGTCAGAACTCGGATGCCGTAAAATACTATTTTGCACTTGAAGACCGCAGTCCGCTCCCTATTCTCCACTCCCTCTTCCTCAAAAAAATACTACATTTAGATAAGTTGCGACTAAATAAGGTGCGGACGGTGTTTTTTTGTGTGATAATTGTGGTATGTTGGTATAATAATACCACAATACCACTAGTTGCACTTATGTTATCCAGATGTAATATTTTCTCCTCTTCCTGTTAGCACCACAACACTTGTCGGCCCCTTGATCTCCCCTCCCACATCTCTCGACGAGTCGATGTCGGCGTCGATCCTCGTCCCCCCATCATCANAATATACAAGCTCTAATTCGAGTATCATGCGAATCAACTCATTAACTTGATGTGCTGCTTAAATAAGGTAAGTCGTGATTTACAAAGTCAGAACTCGGATGCCGTAAAATACTATTTTGCACTTCAAGACCGCAGTCCGCTCCCTATTCTCCACTCCCTCTTCCTCAAAAAAATACTACATCTAGATAAGTTGCGACAAAATAAGGTGCGGACGGTGTTTTTTTTGTGTGATAGTTGTGGTATGTTGGTATAATAATACCACAATACCACTAGTTGTACTTATGTTATCCAGATGTAATATTTTCTCCTCTTCGTGTTAGCACCACAACACTTGTCGGCCCCTCGATCTCCCCTTCCACATCGCTCGACGAGTCGATGTCGGCGTCGATCCTCTTCCCCCCATCATCTAATGTCATCGAGAAGGTTGTTTCTCCATCGCTTGGCATCGGGCTGTCGACGCACAACATCCGAGAATGACAACAACCCTCAGATAAAAACGGACTGATTCTCCCTCCATCTTTCTCCTTGCCTTGTGATTCGCACGAACACAAAGCTAGAACCGATCCTTCATCTCTCAATTCTAAGCAAATATGAACTAAACTTCTTGCTTTTTGTTGACACCTTTTATCTGTAGTTTGAGCGTGATTTTCACTATTTTTTATTTTAATATTTTGTTTTTTTATGATTTTGCTTTTGACTTTTTTATTGTAATTTGACCACCCTCCAATAATTTTGTCCTTCAACATTGAGAATTTAGGCTATATGCCCTTATTTTATTCATATGATAATTTGGCCCACATTGTAATTGTTGCTCTTTTTATTAATCAATCACATTGCCCTATTTGGTCTTCATATTTGTTGATATTGAAGGGTTTGTTGTTGAAAGATGGGAGGGAAGTTTTACATGCATACCACTTAAATTCTGTTTTTTGCACATCTAACCTCTAAATTTTTACTTCTACATTTGTCATTTTACCTATATAGGAATAGTGTACTTCACTTCTTTAAAATTTAAATTAGGTGGCATAAATGTAAGGAGTAAAGTTTAGTTTTTAGATGCATAAACACATAAATTGTGTAATATTTATGTAAATGCCCAATAATATCCTAAATATGTCATCTTACTTTTGCGTGAAAATGTCTAGTTAACTTTTTAAAAGGTTGACATAGGTGGTGGTATTTTTGATGTCACTTGAATGATTTAGGTGGTATAAATGTAAAAAAAAATAAAGCTTAGGTGCTAGATATGAAATTGCATGGAAATTGGGTGGTATGTATCTAATGTTTTTTTATCTCAATAACAACTTTTTGTGGCTACTATTAAATTTTTATGAAATAAGACATTCTATTTATTTATTTATTTATTTATTTGTACTCAATTGTATTATAAGTTTAGAACTCTTTTCAAATGCTTGATTTAAACCAACATCCAAATTCTTAGACGCAATCGAGCCCTCGAGCTTCCCAATCAAGCTCGAGTCTTATGTATTTTCCTTGAGTCAAGCTATACTCGAGCTCACAATTCGAGTTCGAGTTCGAGCAAGATTTACATTAAATGAGCTGGGCTCGTCTAGCCCCCCCTAACTCGAGCTCTACCCGACTTATTTATACCCATAAAACCACCCACTACATTCTTTACGAGAAAATACAATTTTTGCAGCAATCAACTACCCACTCTCGCTATTATCGACAAAATATATATTTGTCGTTGTCCAATTATGACTTTTAAAGCTGGACGACGGCACTATAATTCAATCTTCACCGATGTACTCACAATCATACAGTGAATTATTTTAATTGTGCGTTGCTTCGAATTTTGCACGTAAAGTCTCTGTATCTTTTTTTTTTGCTACTTTTTTATTATTCAAGTACGTATTAGATTTCGTACCACACTAAGATATTAAGTATCATTTTATTGTTTGAGACATACAACAATAATGTCTATATAAATGAATAAATATAGAAGTTATTTCATTCATTTTGTATGGTGTAGGCATCAAATAAAGAAAAAAAATCAACAAGAAGTATATGGGAAGAATATTCCTTAGCCCACCACTTCTAGAAACAATTCCCTCTCCCCACGCACGTGACTGATGGAATAAATGAATAATCGGGCCAACTTTTATTAAATTTATTAACTAATACTATTACTAGTATGCCATATAATTAAATAGCTAAATACTAATATTTATTTATATTTATTTTCTATGTGTATGAAGCTAAATTTTATTATTTTAAAATTATATTTAAATGATATAATTTTAATAAAAATATATTAGTTTACAAAGAGCGGGAAACCTGAACCGCATCATTATCAACTTAGGAAGGGTGGAACAGAAATTAGTCCCATATCGAAAGTTCAAGATGATTATTATGAGGAAAATTTAATAAAAGAGAAATAGAAGATTTTTTTTTGACAAGGAAGTTTGGTTGTGTGGATGTGACCCATCCAAAATTTGTTAAATAAAATATTATTTATTTATTTATTAGTAATATTTTAATTAAAAAATTGAATAGAACNGTCGACGCACAACATCCGAGAATGACAACAACCCTCAGATAAAAACGGACTGATTCTCCCTCCATCTTTCTCTTTGCCTTGTGATTCACACGAACACAAAGCTAGAACCAATCCTTCATCTCTCAATTCTAAGCAAACATGAACTAAACTTCTTGCTTTTTGTTGGCACCTTTTATCTGTAGTTTGAGCGTGATTTTCTCTATTTTTTATTTTAATATTTTGTTTTTTTTATGATTTTGCTTTTGACTTTTTTATTGTAATTTGACCACCCTCCAATAATTTTGTCCTTCAACATTGAGAATTCAGGCTATATGCCCTTATTTTATCCATATGATAATTTGGCCCACATTGTAGTTGTTGCTCTTTTTATTAATCAATCACATTGCCCTATTTGGTCTTCATATTTGTTGATATTGAAGGGTTTGTTGTTGAAAGATGGGAGGGAAGTTTTACATGCATACCACTTAAATTCTGTTTTTTGCACATCTAACCTATAAATTTTTACTTCTACACATGTCATTTTACCTATATAGGAATAGTGCACTTCACTTTTTTAAAATTTAAATTAGGTGGCATAAATGTAAGGAGTAAAGTTTAGTTTTTAGATGCATAAACACATAAATTGTGTAATATTTATGTAAATGCTCAATAATGTCCTAAATTTCAATTTTTACATATATGTCATCTTACTTTTGCGTGAAAATGTCTAGTCAACTTTTTAAAAGGTTGACATAGGTGGTGGTACTTTTGATGTGATATAAATGATTTGGGTGGTATAAATGTAAAAAAAAAAGTAAAATTTAGGTGCTAGAATGAAAATGCATGGAAATTGGGTGGTATGTATCTAATGTTTTTTTATCTCAATAACATCTTTTTGTGGCTACTATTAAATTTTTATGAAATAAGACATTCTATTTAGTTATTTATAGTCAATTGTATTATAAATTTAGAGCCCTTTTCAAATGCTTGATTTAAACCAACATCCAAATTGTTAAACGCAATCGAGCTCTCGAGCTTCCCAATCAAGCTCGAGCCTTATGTATTTTCCTTGAGTCAAGCTATACTCGAGCTCACAATTCTAGTTCGAGTTCGAGCAAGATTTACATTAAATGAGTTGGGCTCATCTAACCCCCCTAACTCGAGTTCTACCCGACTTATTTATACCCATAAAACCACCCACTACATTCTTTACGACAAATTACAATTTTCGCTGCAATCAACTATCCACTCTTACTATTTTCGACAGAAATTATATTTGACGTAGTCCAATTATGACTTTTAAAGATGGACGATCATTGTACATTTGCAATCATCGGCACTATAATTCAATCTTCACCGATGTACTCACAATCATACAGTGAATTGTTTTAATTGTGCGTTGCTTCGAATTTTGCACGTAAAATCTCTGTATCTATTTTTTTGTTACTTTTTTATTATTCAAGTATGTATTAGATTTCGTACCATGCCAAGATACTAAATATCATTTTATTGTTTGAGACATGCAACAATAATGTCAATATAAAGTAATAAATATAGAAGTTATTCCATTCATTTTGTATGGTGTAGGCATCAAATAAAGAAAAAAAATCAACAAGACGTATATGGGAAGAATATTCCTTAGCCCACCACTTCTAGAAACAATTCCCTCTCCCCACCCACGTGACTGACGGAATAAATGAATAATCGGGCCAACTCTTATTAAATTTATTAACTAATACTATTACTAGTATGCCATATAATTAAATAACTAAATAATAATATTTATTTATATTTATTTTCTATGTGTATAAAGCTAAATTTTATTATTTTAAAATTATATTTAAATGATATAATTTTAATAAAAATATATTAGTTTACAAAGAGCGGGGAACCTGAACCGCATCATTACCAACTTAAGAAGGGTGCGACAGAGATTAGTCCCACATTGAAAGTTCAACATGATTATTATGAGGAAAATCTAATAAAAGAGGAATAGAATGTTTTTTTTACAACGAAGTTTAGTTGTGTAGATGTGACCCATCCAAAATTTGTTAAATAAAATATATTTTATTTATTTATTAGTAATATTTTAATTAAAAAATTGAATAGAATAAAACAGCGAAAGCTGATGAGGATCAGCTACGTAGAACCGATAAGAGAAACTCACAGGCCTCGACAGCTCCAGGATAGAAGACATCTTGATCGGTTCTTAGAGAAGTAGGTGTGTCGAATGCATCTTGTCGATCAATTCGCAAACCTATTTGTAACTACACCTTGCCCTTAGTATTTCTTATCTAGCAATCAACATTCCTTATTTTAAAATATAATAATAATAATAATAATA
>JXCR01098098.1:0-57352 GCA_002079205.1 Phalaenopsis hybrid cultivar | reverse complement strand
GTTTGTGATGTTTTCTTAGGTTCGCGCTGCTATTAAAGTTAAGGCTTCTGTCATTGTCTGCTTTACTTCATCTGGAAGAGCTGCTAGGTAATGTTCAAACGGCACACATAAATTATGGATTTGCTACTTATGTGTTCTTCCATTTGCAAACCCTCATGAATTCTATCTGTGTCTTTAGGCTAATTGCAAAATATAGGCCCACCATGCCTGTTATATCTGTCGTCATTCCTCGGCTTAAGACAAACCAATTAAAATGGAGCTTCACGGGTGCTTTTGAGGTTAGGAAAATATTTTGACTATTTCACTAATCTATTCATGCTTTATGCTTCTAGAATTGATGACTTTTGCCTTGCACATTTACTTGTTTTGCCTGGCACTATAAATTATTATTTTCTTTTGGAAATGATATCTATAGTTTTTTTTTTTGTCAATGAAATCTGCAGGCAAGACAATCTCTTATAGTGAGAGGTCTTTTCCCAATGCTTGCTGACCCCCGACATCCTGTAAGTATCTCTCTATTTTGGGGTTTTTATTTCTAGAACTCATGTAATAATATAATTTGTTAGTTTTGTGCAGCTGCGTAGTTTTTAATGTTCTATCTATTTTTCGTATTTTCTGTTGAACTATACAGAACTTTTGAATGACATGATGTCCCGCTGCCCTTTTTCTGTTTTACACCCAATACAGTGCTTCATTTACAATTATGATCCATATTGCTTTGCACATAATGCTTCTTACTTGTGTGTCCGCGACAAGTTGATTTTTCTATCAGCCTCTGCATTATCGAAAGATATTAATAAAAGTGCCATGATTTTTGAATGATCGGACTGTGAGTTCCCCAAATAATTTCTCTGGAAAAGATTACCCTTTTGTCCGTCTCATGAGTTCATGAATGCTCTGTGGTGGAAGGAATCGTGCGATAGAATTCAACCAAACTGGACACTGCTTTCTATTTATATTAGAGATTGATATTTAAACTACAAATTTTCAAAATTACAGAATTTATTTTATTATATTGACAATTTTTGGAACTTGCCTTTCCCTGCCTTTGTTATTTAATGACCTGGGAGAGAATGTTTTCTTCTATTTATTTTGAGTTGGGTTCTGGTAATAGAAACTTTTTTTAGCCAAACACCTAATCACCCACCCGCCCAATTTTCTATGATTTTAACTCGTAAATGATTTCTTAACAGCTGATTCATCTTTGACATCCTTTGTTTTGACAAACTGTTGGTATGCTATTTTTTTTGGGCCATTTACATACTTATACATATCTAACACTTAAAGTTTGCTTTGTTACATTTGTACCGCCCAAATCTTACATATCAATAAAAAAAATACCGCCATTTTAAGTTCTAAAAGGTGAAACACAACTTTTTATGCATAAGTTGTTATTTACGTGCAGCTTGAAATTTTGGTGTTAGATATGTATATACATAAGAATACATAAGAATCAAGTGTTATTTATGTAAATCTTCCTTTTTTCATGGACAATGATGTTTTTTTCGGTTTGTATGCAAATCTTCCTTTTTTTCCTGGGGGACAAACTGTTGAAATGCTAATTGTTTTCATTTGACCAGGCTGAGTCCACTGGTGCCACAAATGAATCAGTTCTGAAGGTTGCCTTGGAATATGGCATTGCATCTGGTGTGATCAAGGCACACGATCGTGTTGTTGTTTGCCAAAAAGTGGGGGATGCTTCGGTGGTGAAGATTGTAGAGCTTGCAGATTGAGAGAGCTCTTGAAGCTTTCTCATACTACCAAATTTTATATCTGGTTTTTGTAACTTTTTTTTTTCCCCTCTAGCGTTTCATTGGCTGTATCAACAGCTTTTTTGCGGTCATTGTAAGTTTATTTTTCATGCTCTGTTTGCGAGCTTAATAATGCTCATGAAACTAGAACTCTAATACAAGCTTTTGGGTTAGAAGTTTGAATAATAGTGTTTTCACTATTGGGTGCAGCATTCTATTTATATGCTTTTCGATCTGACCAGTCTGTTGGTATTCTTATTGTTTTATTTAAGATTTACATATATACCGCTCAGTTCCGATGTATTTACATATATGACACCTAAACTTCGATGTTTACATGCATACCACCTTACCTATGCATGATAAAGCGTACAAGTTAAAATGGTGATATTTTTGTTGTGATTAGAAAGCTTTAGGTGGTATAAATGTAGAATCAAAGTTCAGGTGTTAAATATATAAATTCATAGGAATTGGGTGAAATGTTGTTATGTAAATGCAACTTTGTTTGAATGAGTGTGCAACGCAAGGTTTTGGCCCTCTATAAATGATATTATTACTCTTAAAGGATCTTCAAGTTCATTCTACAATAATGCAGTAAGCAGACATTGTCATTAATAACAATATCCCTATCCTTCAGGTTCTTATTAGTCTTTGTTTTTATTGTAAATGGTGAGCAATAACACTAAAATGTGTGATTTCTATTCATGCTTATAATAGAGTTACCAATGAAGGCAGTGTTTGGCAGTAAGCTTCTAAGAGGATTTGCATATGGATCTGACAATTCAGCCAAATATGAGAATTATGTTAGATAACGCTGTTATTGTTGAGTCTCAAGCTCCATATGTGAAATTTGGAAGGTTGTGTTAGGTAATAAATAGAAAACATAAAATTTGTTAAAAAATTATGACATGAATTTTTTTATTCTTTGTATAAATGTTCGGGCGTTCTTTGGAAGCGACGTGTTGTATGGTCTGGATATAGTGAAAAGTGTGCCAAGAACGCTACATCGGCGCCCGAGTGGAGTTTCAAATAAATAAGAGTTTTCACATTACCGACAAATATAGGTAAAAAAGTTTGTCTATTAAACTCATATTAAGATATAATCTTGAGATATAAGTACTTTCACATGTAAATTAATAAAATTAGTTGATATTATGATTTATACAAAGATAAATATCTTGAGTAATCAGGAAACTAAATAGGTTGGAGAAAAGACTAAGAAGATGAATAGCTCAAGTTTTAAATATTGGTGTTCAGATAAGAGTCGCACTAGAAATTGTGTAGATATAATTATAAATAAAAGTTTGAAAGATAATATTGTAAAAATTAATAGAATTGGAGGTAGAATTATAGCCCTTAAGATTGTTTTTGATACCAAGATTTTTAATTTTATGCTCCTCAAGTAGGTTTAGATATAAGTTTTAAAGAAAAATTTTGGAATAACCTAGAAGACTTAATACAAGTGATAACTCTTAACTAAAAAAAAAATTATTGGATGAGATTTAAGCTAACACGTTGATCGAGAAGTAGAAGATTTTAGAAATATTCATGTTAGCTACGGTTTTGAAGTGATTAATGAAGAAGGTAGAGTCATACTATATTTTGCTTTAGCATATGGTATTGTTATTGCTAATTCTCTATTTAAGAAAAGAGATGAGCACATTAATGGATCTAATAAAACACAAATTAAATATTTTCTTATGAGAAGAGGAGATCGTCTAGAATGTAAGGATTGTAAGATCATTCATACTGAGAATTTAATTACTCAACATCAATTATTAATTTTGAATTTTAAGATGAAGAGTTATAAAATAAAACATATTAGGAATCATTTTCATAGAATAGATGAGGGCACCTTAAAGACAAAAAAAATTATTTTTATAAGTAAACTTTAAGATTTTAGTATTTGGGATGTTCATGAAGAAACAAATTCTATGTGAGATAAACTAACAAATACTATTAAACAAGTGTCAAAAGATATATTTGGAGAATAAAAAAAAAATTGCTATAAATAAAAATTGTTGGAGATGGAATAAGAAGGTGCAGAAAAAAATAAAATATAAAAAGTGTTATAAAAATTGGTTTAAATGTAAAAGCTTAGAGAACTGATAAAATATCAGGTGACCCGAAAGAATTCTAAGTGAATAATCTGTGATCCTAAAAATTATATTTTTATTGATATTTATAATAAATTTGATACTAAAGAGAGTGAAAAATATATTTATAAACTAGTCAAACAAAGAGAAAAGAAAAATAAAGAGCTAAATCAAGTGTATTAAAGTTGAAAATTAAAAAGTGTTTTTCTTAGAAAAAGTTATTGAGAATATGTGGGTGAGCTATTTTGATAAACCTTTTAATGAAGTTTCTGAAAATATAATTGACCTTAATTATTGCAATATCGTTAATAATAATAAAATAATATATTTTTATCGTCACATTAGTAAAAAGAAAGTTGAGAGGCTAAAAAAATCAATGGTGGAAAATCAACAAGATCTGATGATACCCTAATTGAATTGTGCAAATATTTAAGAGATTTGTGAGTTTATTGACTTAANCGTCACATTAGTAAAAAGAAAGTTGAGAGGCTAAAAAAATCAATGGTGGAAAATCAACAAGATCTGATGATATCCTAATTGAAGTGTGCAAATATTTAAGAGATTTGTGAGTTTATTGACTTAATAAAAGCTTTAATATTATTTTAAAAACTGAAAAGACGCTCAGAGGTGTGAAGAAAGAGTATTTTGGTCCTCATTTTTAAGAATAAAGGGGGTGCACAAGAGTGTGCAAATTATAGAGGAATTAAGTTGATGTGTCATACTTTAAAATTATGAGAGAAGGTAATTGAACATAAATTAAAATGCATTATAAAGATTTCTCATAATCAGTTGAATTTATGTCGGGCAGGTCTGCAGTAGATGATATACATTTATTGAGAGGTTTGACGAAGAAGTATAAAGAGAATAAGGAGGATTTACCTATGATTTTTATTTATTTAGAAAAAAGCTTATGATAAGGCTCCAAAAGAAATCCTTTGGAGAGTTCTATAGAAGAAAGGTGTTGATATGACATATTTTTAAGCCCTTAAAGATATGTCTACTAGAGTTGTTAATTGTGCTTGAACTAAAGGAGGATTGACCCAATATTTTCTTATTTCAGTTGGATTATATCAGGGATCAGCTTTAGGCCTATATCCTTTTGCTTTAGTTATGGATGCTCTTACTGGATAATTACAGGAGGATGTACCTTGGTGTATGCTTTTCGTCGATGATATCTTTCATGTGGATAAAACTAGAGAAAGAGTTCAAGAAAAACTTGAATTATGGACGTCTACATTGGAGACTGAAGGCCTTTGTTTGAGTAGAACTAAAACTGAATACAAGAAATGTAGTTTTAGTAGTAGTAGCTCTAGTGGCAAAGTTGTAACTATGGGCGATCAAATCATTAAAAGGTGTGAACGCTTTAGATATCTCGAGTCTATTATTCAAAGTGATGGTGATATAGATGGGGATGTTATTAGTAGAATTCAAGTTGGTTGGTTGAAGTAGAGGGATGCATCAGACATTGTGTGATAGAAAAGTATCGCTTAGACTGAAAGGAAAATTTTATAAGATGGTGGTGAGACCTACAATGCTCTATGACACAAAATGTGACCTTTAAGAGATAAGCATAAAACAAAATTAAATGTTGCCGAGATTAGAATGCTTAGGTGGATGAGTGGCTTGACACTTATAGACAAAATGCAAAATGAATATATTCGTGATAGAGTTGGTGTAGCTCTATTGATAGATAAAATTAGAGAGAGTCGTCTTAGATAGTTTAGTGACAGTAAAGTTGACCATTTGATGATTGGGTTAGGAGATTAGATGTTTTAGATTTGAATGATGTTAAGAAAGGCAGAGTTAGACCTAGAAAGACTTGCATATTATATAACAAAATGATCTTAAGTTATTAGAATTAAATAAAAATATGAAACTCAATAGGGCACAATGGGGAAACAATATTCACATAACCGACCCCACTTAGTGAGATAAAGACATGTTGTTATTGTTTAGATAAATTTGGCACTGTGTTAAATCCAGTTTTCTTCCTGTTCCATCTATCTTACAATGTAAATTTGGATTTATTAAATCCAACTATTAGGTGGAGTTAAAAGATATAATTTAAGAAGAAAACAGGTCAAAGAATTTATGCCAAATATCTCAAACAGATCTAATTGGATTTAACATTAATTGAACCAAGCATTATTCCGAATTTAGCAACATCTGGTTTTAATAAATCTGGATTTACTAACTCCAAACTAACTTAAATTTATGAAATCCGATAAATTTATCAAAATATTTTAGAGGCTCGAGATTCGATCAAGTGAATACTTTTTATTCAAATAGAGCTTAAAATATTCGAAAAAGAAGTTTATTGTTATCTAATTATCCAACATAATATACATATCACTATGAATTTCTCACCATTTTTTTCGAGTTTAGATGAAAGTCTAATCTTTTTATAATACATTATTTTTCTCTTTATTTTGATTTAACTCATTTGTATTGGGTTTCATGCAAGTCTAAACTATTGGTGGAATATCATTTAGATTTATTTTTATCAAGGAGCTTCATACCTACCATTTCTCCTCATGATTATTATACTTCTTTCTTTCAATATGATTATACAACTTAAACTTTTATAAATAATTCTATATTATATGCTTTGTCATGTGGTTTTACACATTGCCACCATGCATATTAAATATTTAATTTCAACTTTTTATGTTGTCTAGAAGTCTCTAATTACATAAGAATTGAGGGGCAAGTATGTAAAATTTTAATATTACAAACTCAGTAAACTTTTTGTAAATATTGATGAATTTTTTTAACCGCTGTCGTGTGGATAACGTCTCCCCATTCTCCATCTTCCGAGCTGCAACTCAGCTCAGCTAGTGGCGGGTGTAGAGAGTTCATCGTTCTTCTTCTTATGATGGCCACCATCGGCTTCCAATCTCCCCGAATCCGAAACCCTAGACCGCATTCATCAGCATCTACCATCTGTTATCCCCAATCCTTCTCCATCACACTCCCGTACTCGAGGAGATTCATCTCCAACGCCTCCTCAATACACCGACGCCTCAGCTGGATCCAACCGTCGAGCTCCGTCACGTCGCCTAGCGATAGCACAGTGTTCGAACCGGGGGCAACTGAGGAGAAAGAAGAGGATGAGGTTGATCCGACGTCGGAGGTGCGTTTCTTGGACCTGGATGCGGATCGGACGGCGGAGAGCATCACGGAGTGGGAGTTGGACTTCTGCTCCAGACCAATACTGGACGAAAGGGGGAAGAAGGTTTGGGAACTGGTGGTATGCGATTCGTCGCTTTCACTTCAGTACACCAGGTACTTCCCGAACAATGTCATCAACAGCATTACTCTCAGGGACGCCATTGCTTCCATCACCCAAGAGCTCGGTGTGCCCTTACCCGAAAGGATTCGATTTTTTAGGTCTCTCTCTTCTCNCATTGCTTCCATCACCCAAGAGCTCGGTGTGCCCTTACCCGAAAGGATTCGATTTTTCAGGTCTCTCTCTCCTCCCCTCTGGCTTGTGTGTATTTGTTTTTTGTTTGGAGATAATGTGAATAGGGTTGCTTCTCCTTCTTTTAGATCGCAGATGCAAACGATTATAACTAAAGCTTGCAACGAGTTGGGAATCAAAGCTGTTCCTAGTAAGCGGGTAAGTTATATAATTTATGTCCCTTTGAAAACACAGACCAATTATGATTGGCTTGCTCCTTGCATGGTTGCGATGCATGACTGATTTTTTTATTATTTGGCATATCAGTGCCGAAATAAGTCCCGCCGGGGCTGTTAAAGTTAGTAGGGTTTAGTAAATCCTGTCAATCAGGATTTAGTAAATCCTGAAATAGTTTAATCCCAGAAGATGTTTGACTGTGAATTTAGTAAATCTAGTTGAATCCTGTCAAGCTTTTTGACAACTTATGTGAGGATTTAAGAATTTGCTAGGTTTGTTTGAACACATAAACTTGATTAGATTTTGATTATTTCATTACAATGGTAGAGATTAATTATCATTATATATTAAAATATTGAAAATTTAATCAATCCTTTGATTTTAATAATTAATCACCATTTATTGATTTAATTAGAGTTATTCACTTGCTAATGTGCATTTGATTTACTAAGAATTAATGCAGATAAACTCATGTGGTAATAATTAATATTACGTACTATAACCAACATTATTTAATAAAGTGCAAAATATTTATTTTAAATTTACTGAAATTATCAATTGAAATACAGTGCAGAACATCTTCATGTTTAATCCAACAATAAAACACAAATGAAATTAAAAAAAAAGTATGATCTTCAACAACACATACAAAGTAACTTTCTTAGGTGCTGCTTCTCACTTTTATCTCTGAAACAAATATTCAAGTTGTGTTATCAATTGAAATACGGTTCATAACATCTTTTTATTTAATCCAACACAAAACACAAATGAAAAAAAGAAAAAAATAATNAACTTTCTTAGGTGCTGCTTCTCACTTTTATCTCTGAAACAAATATTCAAGTTGTGTTATCAATTGAAATACAGTTCATAACATCTTTTTATTTAATCCAACACAAAACACAAATGAAAAAAAGAAAAAAAAAAATCTTCAACAACACATACAAAGTAGCTATCTTAGGGGTTGTTTCTCTTATTTTCTTGAACATATAAAACAAATAGTTAAACTTTTGCGATATCTTCAAATAATTTCCTGCAAAAAAAAAAAAGATGATATTAAACAGCACATTAAAAATAATCTTATATTCAAATAAATTATGCAAATATTTTACACGTGCTTCCTATAAATTAATAACAATTGTATATCACATTGCATGATTTTGAGCTCTCTCCTCGACAGATGCAAGTATGTTAGAACTTCACTTTCGATCGTTGTTTCACCCTACTCCCTGCCACANATAAATTAATAACAATTGTATATCACATTGCATGATTTTGAGCTCTCTCCTCGACAGATGCAAGTATGTTAGGACTTCACTTTCGATCGTTGTTTCACCCTACTCCCTGCCACGCTACATTTAACTTTGACGTGTTAAAATATATATCATAAAGATGATACTGAAAAATAAAAGGGTTTTTTACATACATAGCATCCAAAACACTATTATTTATATATTTCACACCCCAACATATTAATTTACAAAATAAACACCTTTGCTAATGTCTGGCATGACGCACTCAACCACACTTCCACACCTTTCTTTATGCCTTCCTTCCTTTTATTTGGACCGGAGTTCAGATTCCAACTTTGTGGCTGTAATTTTGTAAGTTATGAGAAAATTACGTTAGCGAGCTTTGGTTGAGTTCTTTTTGAGGTCCGATTGAGCTTTACTCTCTTTAGAAAGCTTTGTTTCAGAGCAAAAAATTGCTTGAGCTTGATCGCAATGGCATGGTCAGTGGAATGAATAGCATTCCAGGACGTGGGTGTTTGGGTGAGCTGGAGCTGCGCAGAGGCAAAGTTGGACTGCAGATGTCTTGGCAAATATTTTTGTTGCAAGGGCGTCCATTTCAAGGTGATTACAAAGGAGTATGATGCGATAAAATTCATTGTTGGAAAAGTTATCTATGAGTCCTCTTAGCTACCGTCTCCAACATCCCCTTCGTTGTCAACCATTCAGTATTAGTTGCCGACATATATGTTGGGAACGGGAAGAAGACGACTTGCTTCTTGCTCGCCAATGCCACGTAGCTCCGACTTATCAATGTCGGCGATCTCCATGAAGGATGAGACTAAGAATTTGATGGACGTGAATAGAAGGTGTGATTTTGGGGAGCTTTTAAGTTTTAAGTGTTTTACTCATAGAATAAAATTTTGAAGTGTGAAATATATAAATAATTATGTTTTGGATGTTATGTATGTAAAAATCTCAAAATAAAATTATGTAAGATGACGTAAACAATGATAATATTAACATGAACCTTCAACAAAAATTATCACATATGAGTTAAAACTTAAAATCTCTTTTTTCTACCAAATATTATCAGTGTGTTACATAATAGAGCATGATATTTTGTTATTGTATAGCTTCTTCGTTGCTGAGTTCCTACAAGATACTGCTCAATAATATTCACTTAGATCATACCTATATCCATGATAAGACACTATTAATTTTTTGGTGTTTGAGTAGCCAGAATCAACTAGATAATATCGTCATTGTGTCGCACGAAATGTACTGGAGAGATCCTGCTCAACAATCTTCATTTAGACCATACCTATATCCATGATAAGACTATTAATTTATTGGTGTTTGAGTGGCCTGAATCAATTATATAACATCGTCATTATGTCACACGAAATGTGCCACCCTCTACCAACCAATGCAACACTTTCATATCAGTCAATGATTCCTGTCAATTATAAGAAACATAAATAATCTGACGATCAAATGAGGCAACAAATATCATATTTTGATAAGTAAATCTTTTTCTATTTTAATACATATATTGCTACTACCAATTGACAATGGCCAGTACATTCGTACTGTCAATTGTTCCAATTGTGTTAAGAGAAAACTGTGAGTTTGATCTGACATAGGGGTGATAGTAGGATTCTACTTTGAAATTTAATAAACTCATATGCTAATAGTAGGATTCTACTTTGAAATTTTAATAAACTCATATGCTAAGCAGACAATAAATTATAACAAAGTTAGTTCATGGCTTGAAGAAAAATACATTTTGAAAATTTAATAAACTCATCTGTTAAGCAGACAATAAATTAAGAAAACTCATTCTACTTTTTGACTTGTTACTCTAAATTTTTTTTCTCCCTAGAAATGAAGAAAAAGCTGCATTTTATCTATTTTTGGCAAAAAGTTGTATCAGAATCTTCAAAACGCGTAAAAAATTGAACACATTCAGTTCGTGGCACGAGGGCACTGCAACGTGACGTTGCGGCGCTTCTATATGTACTACGGTGCTACATTCCAAGCATCGTATTATTAAGCTCTCGGGTTTTTGGTCATTTTTTTCTTGGTTCAGCAGCCCTAACGCTGTATAGTGTCGCCCCAGTGCTGCTACAGTGGCACCCCGATGTTGCTACATTAACTCTGCAACAATACTTTACCACAATACTTTTGACATTTTTTTGACTTGTTACCCTGTAAATTTTCTACACAACATTGAACAAAACTATCATAAAAATCATACAATAACATAATATTTAAGCATAAATACTCAACTATTTTTACCTAGTTTTTGTACTTATAATATGGGCATAAAAGATGACCGGCTATAATATTCAACACGTACCGATGTCATCTATATGCCCTATTAAATAGGTCTTAAGATAGATTCTTTTGGTTCAATGAGTTATTATCTATAAGCATGAGTAGTGGCTTGTGATAATATTATTCGCCTCAATATTATTTTATGTCACTGCAAAAATCTTTATATTGCTATGTGAAATTCTGGTAAGTTATAGCCTGTTCAAAGGCACAAGAAATATAAACTTGGGATATTTCTTAGTGGTATTACACATTCACATTCTTACAGATAATTATATGTTTTCTTCTAGCATTTACTGGAATTGGTTGTAATTACTTCAATATTATTACAAGCTATTATATCCTTAACAAATAAGTCCATCAATTTGCCGGCAGTAGAATCCGGTTGCCACCTTTACGTTAGAGATAACTCATAATTTTTTTCTTTCTTTGTTAATGCAATTGGAACTATTGACGGTACACTTGTATTGATTGTTATGAATTAAGAGTCGCAATATAAAAATAAAAATGGGTCTACTTATCAAAATATGATAATTTCATCTCATTTGACTGTCAGTTTATTTATGTTGCTTCTAGTTGCAAGTGATCAATCACTGATGGAGAGTATTGTGTTGGTCGGTGGAGGAAAGCACATTTCGTGTCACAAGGATGAAATTACCCTATTAATTCATATTAAGCAACCATCAATAAATTATTAGCTGCTTATCATTACTGCATGTATCATTTAATTGAATAACTTTGAACAATATCTCACGGATACTCAGTAACGTAAGAGCTATGCAATCATCATCATGCCCAATTATGTAATATAGTGAAAATGACATTGCGGAGGAAAGCACATTTCGTGTCACAAGGATGAAATTACCCTATTAATTCATATTAAGCAAACATCAATAAATTATTAGCTGCTTATCATTACTGCATGTATCATTTAATTGAATAACTTGGAACAATATCTCACGGATACTCAGTAACGTAAGAGCTATGCAATCATCATCATGCCCAATTATGTAATATAGTGAAAATGACATTGCTTAATTGGAAAGAGAAATTTTAATTTTAAGTTTCTTGTAATTATTTGCGTTGAGTGTTCTTGCTGATATTGTCATTGTTTGTGTCACCCTACATAATTTTATTGGTCAGCATGATAGTCATGATATATATTTTAACATGTCATAAACTGAAATACAACACGATAGTGAGTTAGGTGAGGTAGTGATCGAAAGTGAATATCCTAATACGCATGCATCTGTAATGGAGAGAGCTCAAGTTGATGCAATGCAGCATACATTTGCTAGCGATACATTGGAAGCATGTGTAAAATATTTGCGTAATTCATTTGAATACAATTTTATTTTTAATGCACTATTTAATGTAATCTTATTTTGTTTTGCAGGAAATGGTACAAAGGCATCACGCTTGTTGAACATTTGTTTCACACTTTAAAATAACTAGAGAAGCGACCCCTAAAAAAGCCACTTTGTATGTGCTATTGAAGATCGTACAATTTTTTTCTTTTGTGTTTTATATTAGATTAAACATGGATAAGATGCCGTGCACTATATTTCAATTGATAATTTTAGTGTATTTGAAAGGAATTTTTTTGCACCTTATTTGAATAATATTGATTATACTATGTAATATTAATTATTACCAGCTAAATTTATTTGATGACAACAAAGTCATATTCGAAAGTGCAACTTTTTCCTTTGTGCCTTCTGCAAATTCTGGAGCCTAATATAAACTTAAACTATATTTATAGCTTTATTTCTAACTATTTTTCAAAAACCATCGAACTTATTATTCCAAATAAAAAGCTTAATGCTAATTATTCTAGCTTGATTAACCTGATCTCCATACTACAAACATGGTTGTAGAGTCGAATTGAGTCATGCATGCTTGGAAGGTCTTTTATAGTTCATGCTCAATGCATGCCTATACAAAAAGTCCCCCAATATGACTGTTATCATCAGAACAAATAATCTACATTTGGTTTATAGGGTCAAAGTCAACTCCTGAGGCTGTAAGAGCTCTGGAATTTTCTTTATGAAGGTAGAATTAACGTGCAATCAAATGGAATCTCCAACACCGGTCTGAGTTTTTTTAAGTTATGGGTTCAAGGTATGCTTGCGTGTGAGCACTAGGAAATAACAGAACTAATTAGCATCCGTTAGTCGTGTCTATAGTAGAGGATGGATGTTCCTTCATCATTTTCCATTTTTATTTCTTCTATTTTATTTGATACACACATTAAATGATGCACATGGAAGAATATTATTATGCTTGAACTTTATGAAGGGAGCTTATATTGACTGCGTGTCTTTTGTTACCACTAACAAACATGATAGAATGTGATCTACCACTCATTTGTTGCAGAATTCCATAATAAGTAGGGGCATTTACATACATAGCTCACAATTCTTATTTATTTACATATCTCAGACATAAACTTTCATATTTACCCAAATAACACTCGATTCTTTTTAAAGGTTGAACACGCATTTTCATGCAAAGTTTAAAGCAGCAAAGTGTTATGTGTGTAAATATGAAAGTTTAGGTGTGAGTAAACTAATAAGAAATGTGGGCTGCATATGTAAATTTACCTAATAAGTATAATGCGTGTCTTGTTATATGCCATGTTGCTTCGAGACATTGTATTTTCTAGTACATATTGTGACTTTTTTCTTTATTATGATTTACAAGTTTCTTTTATGCTGATTGCTGTCTTCTGATGACTTAATAGTGCATTTCATTGCTTCTATGGCTACAAGAGCGTTATGAGACAATGTACACTCGTCATCCCGGCTTTCAAAAAGGATCGAAACCTCTTCTTGCATTAGACAATCCATTTCCCATGAAACTTCCCGAAAACCTTTTTGGTGAAAAATGGGCTTTTGTCCAGTTGCCTTATTCAGGTGAATGCCCAAAACTTAAGGGACCATTTGAATTCACTTTTGATTTTGATTTTGTTTTGTATATGTTTTTATAAAACATATTTGTTATGCTATAATATATTTAGTTATTTTTAGTTACTTTGAGAGTATATAAAAACAAGCTAATTTTATCTTTGAATACAAAAAAAAAAAAAAAGAATAACATGCAAAAAATGTACTAAACAGACATGTTTTTAAAATAAAAGTAAAAACTAGAACACAAAACAAAAAATAAAAGTAATTACGAGAAGCCCTAAATAAATTGTTGGACAGAATTTTACTTCAAAAGCATGATTCTTTTATGTTTTTACTCTACAAACCTTCATTCTATCTTTGCTACATCGACATGATTTAACCTTTTAAATTATGAATGATGATTAATTTAATTTATATAACTAACCAAATATGTGCTTCGACAATGCAAACGACCTATTGCTTGTATAGAAAATAAAGATTTATATCAACAATGCATCAAAAGGAATTAAGAATTGTTTACAGCCAGAATTTTTACAACAGTATGAAGATAATCGATCATATAAACTTTAGAAGAGAATTTTTTACACAGTAATAAGATTCAGGTATAAGGGTTAGAATGAATAGGTAAGGCACCTTTTTGTGTAAGAGGTGAAATTTCCTTGGCAACTTCATAATTAAGCATTAATGTGATAGAGCTTTCCTAAGATGGGTAGCATTCTAAGATGCTACACCCAAGTGAATAAAACCGTTTGGTTAGCTTGGTGTATGGGACAAACTAAACAAAAATGGACAATACTTCTTATNAAACAAAATTAAATGTTGCCGAGATTAGAATGCTTAGGTGGATGAGTGGCTTGACACTTATAGACAAAATGCGAAATGAATATATTCGTGATAGAGTTGGTGTAGCTCTATTGGCAGATAAAATTAGAGAGAGTCGTCTTAGATGGTTTAGTGACAGTAATGTTGACCATCTGATGATTGGGTTAGGAGATTAGATGTTTTAGATTTGAATGATGTTAAGAAAGACAGAGTTAGACCTAGAAAGACTTGCATATTATATAAAAAAAATGATCTTAAGTTATTAGAATTAAATAAAAATATGAAACTCAATAGAGCACAATGGGGAAACAATATTCACCTAACCGACCCCACTTAGTGAGATAAAGACATGTTGTTATTGTTTTTGTTGTTNAGTCCATCTAATTATTTCTTTAAGATTTGGCTAGATTCTGCTCATCTCCATAACCCGTACTGCTCTCATGCATCCCTATGGCTGAATATTTGACTTCTACTAAAGGTTTTAAGTCTTCTCTGAAACCAAATTTGGATAAAACTTGCATAACTTATGTGATAATGCCAATTAATTCAGCCGACCAAAGTTTCTGAAAATGTCCTTTCATTTGACAGGCCAAAATTTATATAATGTTTTCCCAAATTATTTGATGAATTTTATTATCATTGCGTTGAATAAATTGTTGTCATTATTTTGATGTATCACGTCTCATACTTTTAAAAAGCTTCGACCCTTATTATAATAATTTTCTATCAACTTGGAAATTTAATTCCTTATTATTTTCCTTCTTCAGGTGTTTTTATTTCAGAAAGCTGCTTTGTACAAGTGTAATACATCTGGAAAACCTGCTGTGGTTACCAGAGTGGTTGATAGTATGACTGACAATCTCAGACCAACTCGTGCTGAGGCAACTGATGTGGCAAATGCCGTACTTGATGGTATGTCTGTTTCCTAATCCTCTTTGATTTTAGTGTTTTAATAAATGCCATTCTGCTCACTATAATGAATCATCTAAAGATATACAAAATATTAATGATTTGTATTTTTTGTGGTTCTCATTGGGTTCAGGGAGTGATGCAATTCTTCTGGGCGCTGAAACTCTTAGAGGATTATACCCTGTTGAAACTATCTCAACAGTCTGCAAAATATGCGCAGAGGTTAGTTTGACTCTCTTTTTAATGTAATTTTCTAAATGCTGTCAGTTTGTATGTTTAGTTATGGCGTTGGTGACTAATGCTTTAGTATTTTTGGGGGAGAAAGTGGATATGCTGGATAGAACTGCTAATGAAAATCAAAAGTAACATTTATGAGCTTGAAACAGTGCCACGCTGCCTATGGAAGCAGTATAATATGAATTTAGCAATTCATCCAAGTTTAGTAATGAACTTTTGAATTCGTTTGTAATGCTTGTACTATGAATTAGTAATATGCATAAATCATTACATATACTTTTCGCATCTTCACTACTATAAAGTTAATGCAAGATTTATTTGACTAGGTGAGGAAGCTCTAGTCGTAACCATCCTATACAATGATTATTTAAGGCTTTTTACAGCAGGCATGTGCCTCTTGATTTTTTGAGTTTTATTTTGTTCCATAGTGTTGTATTTGATGATAATATCTTAAAATTTTTTCCACTTACAATATTTTATGTGCTTTTTACTGGTAACAGAGTTTGCATTGTGAGTGGAATTACCATTTTTTTTTTCTTCGTATGACACCAAATTGAGAAAATTTCGGGTGCAGAGTTTCTTGAACTTTGATATAAGGAAGTAAATTGTGCTTATAAAGCCATTCCCCAACCTTTATTCCTTTCAATCTTTTTAAGAGTTGCCCAACTAATCTCTAATAGCATTGGAAGTATGCTGCAATAGTTTTTGGATGAATAATTATTCTATACTTCTTGTTAGCCATTCTACCAGTTTGTGACTTTTCACACGGGTGTTTTGGCTTTCAAGATTGATAATTACGCATATTAAATTCATGCACTGTTATTTAAAGTCTGAAAGTTACTTTTTTTGTTCATTTCTTTTGAGTGCCTAAATATGTTTAGGAAGCCTTCTTACCCATATTCTTATGTGCTTCACTGAAATTTTCTTTCCTTTGTCTTGTTAATATGTCTGAATGTTGATATCTGTTTGGTAGTTTTTTCATTCATTTAAAACATATAATTACAGGCGGAGAAAGTTTTCAACCATGAACTATATTTCAAAAAGACCGTAAGATTCGTTGGAGAACCAATGACCCATTTGGAGTCAATTGCCTCTTCTGCTGTATGTCAATAATTTCTTCTCTTTTGCCTCTTTTGTAGCTTCTTACCTTGCCTGCTCTTTCTTATTATGTTTGTGATGTTTTCTTAGGTTCGCGCTGCTATTAAAGTTAAGGCTTCTGTCATTGTCTGCTTTACTTCATCTGGAAGAGCTGCTAGGTAATGTTCAAACGGCACACATAAATTATGGATTTGCTACTTATGTGTTCTTCCATTTGCAAACCCTCATGAATTCTATCTGTGTCTTTAGGCTAATTGCAAAATATAGGCCCACCATGCCTGTTATATCTGTCGTCATTCCTCGGCTTAAGACAAACCAATTAAAATGGAGCTTCACGGGTGCTTTTGAGGTTAGGAAAATATTTTGACTATTTCACTAATCTATTCATGCTTTATGCTTCTAGAATTGATGAATTTTGCCTTGCACATTTACTTGTTTTGCCTGGCACTATAAATTATTATTTTCTTTTGGAAATGATATCTATAGTTTTTTTTTTGTCAATGAAATCTGCAGGCAAGACAATCTCTTATAGTGAGAGGTCTTTTCCCAATGCTTGCTGACCCCCGACATCCTGTAAGTATCTCTCTATTTTGGGGTTTTTATTTCTAGAACTCATGTAATAATATAATTTGTTAGTTTAGTGCAGCTGCGTAGTTTTTAATGTTCTATCTATTTTTTGTATTTTCTGTTGAACTATACGGAACTTTTGAATGACATGATGTCCGGCTGCCCTTTTTCCGTTTTACACCCAATATAGTACTTCATTTACAATTATGATCCATTTTGCTTTGCACATAATGCTTCTTACTGGTGTGTCCGCGACAAATTGATTTTTCTATCAGCCTCTGCATTATGGTATTAATAAAAGTGCCATGATTTTTGAATGATCGGACTGTGAGTTCCCCAAATAATTTCTCTGGAAAAGATTACCCTTTTGTCCGTCTCATGAGTTCATGAATGCTTTGTGGTGGAAGGAATCGTGCGATAGAATTCAACCAAGCAGGACACTGTGCTTTCTATTTATATTAGAGATTGATATTTAAACTACAAATTTACAAAATTACAGAATTTATTTTATTATATTGACAATTTTTGGAACATGCCTTTCCCTGCCTTTGTTATTTAATGACCTGGGAGAGAATGTTTTCTTCTATTTATTTTGAGTTGGGTTCTGGTAATAGAAACCTTTTTTAGCCAAACACCCAATCACCCACCCACCCAATTTTCTATGATTTTAACTCGTAAATGATTTCTTAACAGCTGATCATCTTTGACATCCTTTGTTTTGACAAACTGCATACCATGATTTCTTAGCAGCTGATCATCTTTGACATCCTTTGTTTTGACAAACTGTTGGTATGCTATTTTTTTTGGGCCATTTACATACTTGTACATATCTAACACTTAAAGTTTGCTTTGTTACATTTGTACCACCCAAATCTTACATATCAATAAAAAAATACCGCCATTTTAAATTCTAAAAGGTGAAACACAACTTTTTATGCATAAGTAAGTTGTTATTTACGTACAGCTTGAAATTTTGGTGTTAGATATGTATATACATAGGAATACATAAGAATCAAGTGTTATTTATGCAAATCTTCCTTTTTTCATGGACAATGATGTTTTTTTTCGGTATGCATGCAAATCTTCCTTTTTTTTTCTTGGGGGACAAACTTTTGAAATGCTAATTGTTTTCATTTGACCAGGCTGAGTCCACTGGTGCCACAAATGAATCAGTTCTGAAGGTTGCCTTGGAATATGGCATTGCATCTGGTGTGATCAAGGCACACGATCGTGTTGTTGTTTGCCAAAAAGTGGGGGATGCTTCGGTGGTGAAGATTGTAGAGCTTGCAGATTGAGAGAGCTTAGCTCATGAAGCTCTCTCATACTACCAAATTTTATATCTGGTTTTTGTAACTTTTTTTTTCCCCTCTAGCGTTTCATTGGCTGTATCAACAGCTTTTTTGTGGTCACTGTAAGCTTATTTTTTATGCTCTGTTTGCGAGCTTAATAATGCTCATGAAACTAGAACTTTAATACAAGCTTTTGGGTTAGAAGTTTGAATTATAGTGTTTTCACTATTGGGTGCAGCATTCTATTTATATGCTTTTCGATCTGACCAGTCTGTTAGTATTCTTATTGTTTTATTTAAGATTTACATATATACCGCTCAGTTCCGGTGTATTTACATATATAACACCTAAACTTCGATTTTTACATGCATACCTCCTTACCTATGCATGATAACGTGTACAAGTTAAAATGGTGATATTTTTGTTGTGATTAGAAAGCTTTAGGTGGTATAAATGTAGAATCAAAGTTCAGGTGTTAAATATATAAATTCATAAAAATTGGGTGATATGTTGTCATGTAAATGCAGCCTTGTTTGAATGAGTGTGCAACTCAAGGTTTGGGCCCTCTATAAATGATATTATTACTCTTAAAGGATCTTCAAGTTCATTCTACAATAATGCTGCAAGCAGACATTGTCGTTAATAACTATATCCCTATCCTTCTGGTTCTTATTAGTCTTCGTTTTTATTGTAAATGGTGAGCAATAACACTTAAAATGTGTGATTTCTATTCATGCTTATGATAGAATTACCAATGAAGGCAGTGTTTAGCAGTAAGCTTCTAAGAGGATTTGCATATGGATCTAACAATTCAGCCAAATATGAGAATTATGTTAGATAACACTGTTATTGTTGAGTCTCAAGCTCCATATGTGAAATTTGGAAGGTTGTGTTAGGTAATAAATAAAAAGCATAAAATTTGTTAAAAAATTATGACATGAATTTTTTTGTTCTTTTGTATAAATGCTCGGGCGTTCATTGGAAAGCGACGCGTTGTAAGGTCCGAATATAGTGAAAAGTGTGTCAAGACGGCTACATCGGCGCCCGGGTGGAGTGTCAAATAAACAAGAGTTCTCACATTACAGACAAATGTAGGTAAAGAAGTTTGTCTATTAAACTCTATTAAAATAAAATCTTGAAATATAAGTACTTTCATAGGTAAATTAATAGAATTAGTTGATATTATGATTTATACAAAGATAAATATTTTGAGTAATTAAGAAACTAAATAGGTTGGAGAAAAGACTAAGAAGATGGATAGCTTAAGTTTTAAACATTGGTATTCAGATAAGAGTCGCACTAGAAATTGTGTAGATATAATTATAAATAAGAGTTTGAAAGATAATATTGTAAAAATTAATAGAATTGGAGGTAGAATTATAGCCCTTAAGATTGTTTTTGATACCAAGATTTTTAATATTATGCTCCTCAAGTAGGTTTAGATAGAAGTTTTAAAGAAAAATTTTGGAATGACTCAGAAGACTTAATACAAGTGATACCTCTTAAATAAAAAAAAAAATTATTGGATGAGATTTAAATTAACACGTTGATCGAGAAGTAGAAGATTTTAGAATTATTCATGTTAGCTACGGTTTTAGAGTGATTAATGAAGAAGGTAGAGTCATACTATATTTTGCTTTAGCATATAATATTGTTATTGCTAATACTTTATTTAAGAAAAGAGACGAGCACATTAATGGATCTAATAAAACACAAATTAAATATTTTCTTATGAGAAGAGGAGACCGTCTATAATGTAAAGATTGTAAGGTCATTCCTACTGAGAATTTAATCATTCAACATCAATTATTAGTTTTGAATTTTAAGATGAAGAGTTATAAAATAAAACATATTAGGAATCATTTTCATAGAATAGATGGGGGCACCTTAAAGACAAAAAAAATTATTTTTATGAGTAAACTTTAAGATTTAATGATTTGATGTTCATGAAGAAACAAATTCTATGTGAGATAAACTAACAAAACACTATTAAACAAGTGACAAAAGATGTATTTGGAGAATAAAAAAAAGTTGCTATAAATAAAAATTGTTGGAGGTGGAATAATAACATGCAGAAAAAAATAAAATATAAAAAGTGTTATAAAAAATGGTTTAAATGTAAAAGCTTAGAGAACTGAGAAAATATAAGGTGACCCGAAGGGATTCTAAGAGAATAATCTGTAATGCTAAAAATTATATTTTATTGATATTTGTAATAAATTTGATACTAAAGAGGGTGAAAAATATATTTGTAAACTAGCCAAACAAAGAGAAAAAAAAATAAAGAGCTAAATCATGTGTATTAAAGTTGAAAATTAAAAAGTGTTTTTCTTAGAAAAAGTTATTGAGAATATGTGGGTGAGCTATTTTGATAAACCTTTTAATGAAGTTTCTGAAAATATAATTGACCTTAATCATTGCAATATTGTTAATAATAATAAAATAATATATTTTTATTGTCACATTAGTAAAAAGAAAGTTGAGAGACTAAAAAAATCAATGGTGGAAAATCAACAAGATCTGATAATATCCCAATTGAGGTGTGCAAATATTTAAGAGATTTGTAAGTTTGTTGACTTACTAAAATCTTTAATATTATTTTAAAAACTAAAAAGACGCTCAGAGGAGTGAAGAAAGAGTATTTTAGTCCTCATTTTTAAGAATAAAGGGGGTGCACAAGAGTGTGCAAATTATAGAGGAATTAAGTTGATGCGTCATACTTTAAAATTATGAGAGAAGGTAATTGAACATAAATTAAAACGCATTATAAAGATTTCTCATAATCAGTTGAATTTATGTCGGGGAGGTCTGCAATAGATGATATACATTTATTGAGAGGTTTGATGAAGAAGTATAAAGAGAATAAGGAGGATTTACTTATGATTTTTATTTATTTAGAAAAAATCTTATGATAAGATTCCAAAAGAAATCCTTTGGAGAGTTCTATAAAAGAAAGGTGTGATATGACATATTTTTAAGCCCTTAAAGATATGTCTACTAGAGTTGTTAATTGTGCTTAAACTAAAGGAGGATTGACCCAATATTTTCTTATTTCAGTTGGATTATATCAGGGATCAGCTTTAAGCCTATATCCTTTTGCTTTAGTTATGGATGCTCTTACTGGACAATTACAGGAAGATGTACCTTGGTGTATGCTTTTCGCCGATGATATCTTTCATGTGGATAAAACTAGAGAAAGAGTTCAGGAAAAACTTGAATTATGGATGTCTACATTGGAGACTAAAGGCTTTCGTTTGAGTAGAACTAAAACTGAATACGAGGAATGTAGTTTTAGTAGTAGTAGCTCTAGTGACAAAGTTGTAACTATGGGCGATCAAATCATTAAAAGGTGTGAACGCTTTAGATATCTCGAGTCTATTATTCAAAGTGATGGTGATATAGATGGGGATGTTATTAGTAGAATTCAAGTTGGTTGGTTGAAGTAGAGGAATGCATCAGACATTGTGTGATAGAAAAGTATCACTTACACTGAAATGAAAATTTTATAAGATTATGGTGAGACCTACAATGCTCTATAACGCAAAATGTGACCTTTAAAAGAGAAGCATAAAACAAAGTTAAATGTTGCCGAGATTAGAATGCTTAGGTGGATGAGTGGCTTGACACTTAAGACAAAATGCGAAATGAATATATTCATGATAGAGTTGGTGTGGCCTATTGGTAGATAAAATTAGAGAGAGTCGTCTTAGATGGTTTTGTGACAGTAAACGTCGACCATCTGATGATTGGGTTAGGAGATTAGATGTTTTAAATTTGAATGATATTAAGAAAGGCAGAGTTAGACCTAGAAAAACTTGTGCATATTATATAAAAAATGAACTTAAGTTATTAGAATTAAATGAAAATACGAAACTCAATAGGACACAATGGGGAAAAAATATTCACTTAGCCGACCTCACATAGTGAGATAAAGACGTGTTGTTATTGTTTTTGTTGTCATTAAAATTATGTTAGATAAATTTGACACCGTGTTAAATCCAATTTTCTTCCTGTTCCATCTATCTTGCAATGTAAATTTGGATTTATTAAATCCAACTATTAGGTGGAGTTAACAGTATAGTTTAAGAAGAAAACTGATCAAAGGATTTATGCCAAACATCTCAAACAGATTTAATTAGATTTAACATTAATTGAACCAAGCATTATTCCGAATTTAGCAACATCCNATAATTTCTCTGGAAAAGATTACCCTTTTGTCCGTCTCATGAGTTCATGAATGCTCTGTGGTGGAAGGAATCANATTAATGGATGTTTGTACATAATTTTCATCATGAACTGAATTATTAATGAACCGGTCCTAGCCTATGACAGGTGAGGTGATGTACCTTTGCATGCCCAAGTTTTAGTGGTTANATTAATGGATGTTTGTACATAATTTTCATCATGAACTGAATTATTAATGAACCGGTCCTAGCCTATGACAGGCGAGGTGATGTACCTTTGCATGCCCAAGTTTTAGTGGTTCTGCTTGTTTTGTAATATTATTCATGTTTGAATCTAATGTTTATTCATGTTTGGCTTGTTCGATAATTCATTTATTTCAAAATCAACTTATGTTTGAAATAGCTCGTAAATTACATGTTCGTGTTGGGTTTGATTTGAGTCATTTGTTTGTTTGCGGTTTGTGCTTGACTCAAATTTAACTAAAATGATTTAAAAAATAATAAATTTATCATTTTTAAATGAAGCTTAAAAAATGAATATAAAAATATTATAATAAATATTATTTATTTATATATTTAATTAATTAGAGCTAAAATTAGTTGAATTAAATAATTTGCAAAATGATCAAACCAGACGAAATGTTGATTGTTCTTTTCTTAGTCATTAGCATCAGACTGATATAAATGAGCATATGGATCAGTAATCATTATTTCGACAACAATCAAGCTTGAAAGCTCAAGTTACTGCATTTCAACCCTAATATGAGGCAAGCTGTATTGCATCTATTAGTTCTGGTTCTCAAGAAATTAATGGCAAGTAGATTGAGATGCTTTAAAATTGGTGCTCGAGACCCTTTGATCCAGTTTCAATAGTTATAATGTTGGATGATGCTTAGATCACCAAACTTATTCCATCGAGGAGTAGAGCAACTTCATCACTTTCAATGTTTCTATGTTGGTTGCTCATTGGAACTCAAATTCTGAAATCTCTCACTATGAGGGAACCTTACCAACCCCGGGAGAATGATGTGGAGCTAGAATTTTATTTCAATTTATGTCTTGGTTTGTGTTACAGTTGTTGTTGTATCTCTATGTTTGAGGATGACATACGTGTAATTGGGAGAGTCTAGTATTTATAAATAGGGGCTATTTTGTGTGGGTTGGGTAAGAGGGTTTTGAAACTTGTGTTTGTTCTCTTAGGAGATTTCAGTCTATCCAAACCTAACCCTGTAGTTGCATCCTGCATTGCCGCCCCGATGGTGTTTAGCCATTATCTTATTCTTCATATTATTCACTTTTTTTCATAGTTCTTGCATTGTTCTTGCTGAAATTAGTAACTACCCTCTTTGGCCGGTATAAAAATCACTCTTGAAATATAAGAGAGACTTAGTTTAAATAAGCCAAATTAAGGTACTGAGCACCTAGTAATGATGATAGGATGATATCTTCAAGATTACTTTTATTTTGAGGAAAAAAATTTACAAGGTTGTGCTATAAATAGAAGGAATTATATGAATTTGGACCAGAACTAGTCCATCTAATTATTTCTTTAAGATTTGGCTAGATTCTGCTCATCTCCATAACCCGTACTGCTCTCATGCATCCCTATGGCTGAATATTTGACTTCTACTAAAGGTTTTAAGTCTTCTCTGAAACCAAATTTGGATAAAACTTGCATAACTTATGTGATAATGCCAATTAATTCAGCCGACCAAAGTTTCTGAAAATGTCCTTTCATTTGACAGGCCAAAATTTATATAATGTTTTCCCAAATTATTTGATGAATTTTATTATCATTGCGTTGAATAAATTGTTGTCATTATTTTGATGTATCACGTCTCATACTTTTAAAAAGCTTCGACCCTTATTATAATAATTTTCTATCAACTTGGAAATTTAATTCCTTATTATTTTCCTTCTTCAGGTGTTTTTATTTCAGAAAGCTGCTTTGTACAAGTGTAATACATCTGGAAAACCTGCTGTGGTTACCAGAGTGGTTGATAGTATGACTGACAATCTCAGACCAACTCGTGCTGAGGCAACTGATGTGGCAAATGCCGTACTTGATGGTATGTCTGTTTCCTAATCCTCTTTGATTTTAGTGTTTTAATAAATGCCATTCTGCTCACTATAATGAATCATCTAAAGATATACAAAATATTAATGATTTGTATTTTTTGTGGTTCTCATTGGGTTCAGGGAGTGATGCAATTCTTCTGGGCGCTGAAACTCTTAGAGGATTATACCCTGTTGAAACTATCTCAACAGTCTGCAAAATATGCGCAGAGGTTAGTTTGACTCTCTTTTTAATGTAATTTTCTAAATGCTGTCAGTTTGTATGTTTAGTTATGGCGTTGGTGACTAATGCTTTAGTATTTTTGGGGGAGAAAGTGGATATGCTGGATAGAACTGCTAATGAAAATCAAAAGTAACATTTATGAGCTTGAAACAGTGCCACGCTGCCTATGGAAGCAGTATAATATGAATTTAGCAATTCATCCAAGTTTAGTAATGAACTTTTGAATTCGTTTGTAATGCTTGTACTATGAATTAGTAATATGCATAAATCATTACATATACTTTTCGCATCTTCACTACTATAAAGTTAATGCAAGATTTATTTGACTAGGTGAGGAAGCTCTAGTCGTAACCATCCTATACAATGATTATTTAAGGCTTTTTACAGCAGGCATGTGCCTCTTGATTTTTTGAGTTTTATTTTGTTCCATAGTGTTGTATTTGATGATAATATCTTAAAATTTTTTCCACTTACAATATTTTATGTGCTTTTTACTGGTAACAGAGTTTGCATTGTGAGTGGAATTACCATTTTTTTTTTCTTCGTATGACACCAAATTGAGAAAATTTCGGGTGCAGAGTTTCTTGAACTTTGATATAAGGAAGTAAATTGTGCTTATAAAGCCATTCCCCAACCTTTATTCCTTTCAATCTTTTTAAGAGTTGCCCAACTAATCTCTAATAGCATTGGAAGTATGCTGCAATAGTTTTTGGATGAATAATTATTCTATACTTCTTGTTAGCCATTCTACCAGTTTGTGACTTTTCACACGGGTGTTTTGGCTTTCAAGATTGATAATTACGCATATTAAATTCATGCACTGTTATTTAAAGTCTGAAAGTTACTTTTTTTGTTCATTTCTTTTGAGTGCCTAAATATGTTTAGGAAGCCTTCTTACCCATATTCTTATGTGCTTCACTGAAATTTTCTTTCCTTTGTCTTGTTAATATGTCTGAATGTTGATATCTGTTTGGTAGTTTTATCATTCATTTAAAACATATAATTACAGGCGGAGAAAGTTTTCAACCATGAACTATATTTCAAAAAGACCGTAAGATTCGTTGGAGAACCAATGACCCATTTGGAGTCAATTGCCTCTTCTGCTGTATGTCAATAATTTCTTCTCTTTTGCCTCTTTTGTAGCTTCTTACCTTGCCTGCTCTTTCTTATTATGTTTGTGATGTTTTCTTAGGTTCGCGCTGCTATTAAAGTTAAGGCTTCTGTCATTGTCTGCTTTACTTCATCTGGAAGAGCTGCTAGGTAATGTTCAAACGGCACACATAAATTATGGATTTGCTACTTATGTGTTCTTCCATTTGCAAACCCTCATGAATTCTATCTGTGTCTTTAGGCTAATTGCAAAATATAGGCCCACCATGCCTGTTATATCTGTCGTCATTCCTCGGCTTAAGACAAACCAATTAAAATGGAGCTTCACGGGTGCTTTTGAGGTTAGGAAAATATTTTGACTATTTCACTAATCTATTCATGCTTTATGCTTCTAGAATTGATGAATTTTGCCTTGCACATTTACTTGTTTTGCCTGGCACTATAAATTATTATTTTCTTTTGGAAATGATATCTATAGTTTTTTTTTTGTCAATGAAATCTGCAGGCAAGACAATCTCTTATAGTGAGAGGTCTTTTCCCAATGCTTGCTGACCCCCGACATCCTGTAAGTATCTCTCTATTTTGGGGTTTTTATTTCTAGAACTCATGTAATAATATAATTTGTTAGTTTAGTGCAGCTGCGTAGTTTTTAATGTTCTATCTATTTTTTGTATTTTCTGTTGAACTATACGGAACTTTTGAATGACATGATGTCCGGCTGCCCTTTTTCCGTTTTACACCCAATATAGTACTTCATTTACAATTATGATCCATTTTGCTTTGCACATAATGCTTCTTACTGGTGTGTCCGCGACAAATTGATTTTTCTATCAGCCTCTGCATTATGGTATTAATAAAAGTGCCATGATTTTTGAATGATCGGACTGTGAGTTCCCCAAATAATTTCTCTGGAAAAGATTACCCTTTTGTCCGTCTCATGAGTTCATGAATGCTCTGTGGTGGAAGGAATCATGCGATAGAATTCAACCAAGCAGGACACTGTGCTTTCTATTTATATTAGAGATTGATATTTAAACTACAAATTTACAAAATTACAGAATTTATTTTATTTTATTGACAATTTTTGGAACATGCCTTTCCCTGCCTTTGTTATTTAATGACCTGGGAGAGAATGTTTTCTTCTATTTATTTTGAGTTGGGTTCTGGTAATAGAAACCTTTTTTAGCCAAACACCCAATCACCCACCCACCCAATTTTCTATGATTTTAACTCGTAAATGATTTCTTAACAGCTGATCATCTTTGACATCCTTTGTTTTGACAAACTGCATACCATGATTTCTTAGCAGCTGATCATCTTTGACATCCTTTGTTTTGACAAACTGTTGGTATGCTATTTTTTTTGGGCCATTTACATACTTGTACATATCTAACACTTAAAGTTTGCTTTGTTACATTTGTACCACCCAAATCTTACATATCAATAAAAAAATACCGCCATTTTAAATTCTAAAAGGTGAAACACAACTTTTTATGCATAAGTAAGTTGTTATTTACGTACAGCTTGAAATTTTGGTGTTAGATATGTATATACATAGGAATACATAAGAATCAAGTGTTATTTATGCAAATCTTCCTTTTTTCATGGACAATGATGTTTTTTTTCGGTATGCATGCAAATCTTCCTNTCTTACATATCAATAAAAAAATACCGCCATTTTAAATTCTAAAAGGTGAAACACAACTTTTTATGCATAAGTTGTTATTTACGTACAGCTTGAAATTTTGGTGTTAGATATGTATATACATAGGAATACATAAGAATCAAGTGTTATTTATGCAAATCTTCCTTTTTTCATGGACAATGATGTTTTTTTTCGGTATGCATGCAAATCTTCCTTTTTTTTCTTGGGGGACAAACTTTTGAAATGCTAATTGTTTTCATTTGACCAGGCTGAGTCCACTGGTGCCACAAATGAATCAGTTCTGAAGGTTGCCTTGGAATATGGCATTGCATCTGGTGTGATCAAGGCACACGATCGTGTTGTTGTTTGCCAAAAAGTGGGGGATGCTTCGGTGGTGAAGATTGTAGAGCTTGCAGATTGAGAGAGCTTAGCTCATGAAGCTCTCTCTTTCTACCAAATTTTATATCTGGTTTTTGTAACTTTTTTTTCCCCTCTAGCGTTTCATTGGCTGTATCAACAGCTTTTTTGTGGTCATTGTAAGCTTATTTTTTATGCTCTGTTTGCGAGCTTAATAATAATGCTCATGAAACTAGAACTTTAATACAAGCTTTTGGGTTAGAAGTTTGAATTATAGTGTTTTCACTATTGGGTGCAGCATTCTATTTATATGCTTTTCGATTTGACCAGCCTGTTGGTATTCTTATTGTTTTATTTAAGATTTACATATATACCGCTCAGTTCCGGTGTATTTACATATATAACACCTAAACTTCGATTTTTACATGCATACCTCCTTACCTATGCATGATAACGTGTACAAGTTAAAATGGTGATATTTTTGTTGTGATTAGAAAGCTTTAGGTGGTATAAATGTAGAATCAAAGTTCAGGTGTTAAATATATAAATTCATAGGAATTGGGTGATATGTTGTCATGTAAATGCAACTTTGTTTGAATGAGTGTGCAACTCAAGGTTTGGGCCCTCTATAAATGATATTATTACTCTTAAAGGATCTTCAAGTTCATTCTACAATAATGCTGCAAGCAGACATTGTCGTTAATAACTATATCCCTATCCTTCTGGTTCTTATTAGTCTTCGTTTTTATTGTAAATGGTGAGCAATAACACTTAAAATGTGTGATTTCTATTCATGCTTATGATAGAGTTACCAATGAAGGCAGTGTTTGGCAGTAAGCTTCTAAGAGGATTTGCATATGGATCTAACAATTCAGCCAAATATGAGAATTATGTTAGATGACACTGTTATTGTTCAGTCTCAAGCTCCATATGTGAAATTAGGAAGGTTGTGTTAGGTAATAAATAGAAAACATAAAATTTGACAAAAAAAATTATGACATGAATTTTTTTGTTCTTTGTATAAATGCTCGGGCGTTCATTGGAAGCGAAGAGTTGTATGGTCCGGATATAGTGAAAAGTGTGCCAAGGTCACTACGTCGGCGCCCGGGTGGAGTGTCAAATAAACAAGAGTTTTCACATTACAGACAAATGTAGGTAAAGAAGTTTGTCTATTAAACTAATCTTGAAATATAAGTACCTTCACAGGTAAATTAATAGAATTAGTTGATATTATGATTTATACAAAGATAAATATCTTGAGTAATTAAGAAACTAAATAGGTTGGAGAAAAGACTAAAAAGATGAATAGCTTAAGTTTTAAACATTGGTATTCAGATAAGAGTCGCACTAGAAATTGTGTAGATATAATTATAAATAAAATTTTGAAAGATAATATTATAAAAATTAATAGATTGGAGGTAGAATTATAGCTCTTAAGATTATTTTTGATACCAAGATTTTTAATATTATGCTCCTCAAGTAGGTTTAGATATAAGTTTTAAATAAAAATTTTAGAATGGCCTAGAAGACTTAATACAAGTGATACCTCTTAAGTAAAAAAAAAATTATTGGAAGAGATTTAAATTAACACGTTGATCGAGAAGTAGAAGATTTTAGAAAGATTCATGTTAGCTACGGTTTTGGAGTGATTAATGAAGAAGGTAGAGTCATACTATATTTTGTTTTAGCATATGATATTGTTATTGCTAATTCTCTATTTAAGAAAAGAGATGAGCACATTAATGAATCTAATAAAACACAAATTAAATATTTTCTTATGAGAAGAGGAGATCGTCTAGAATGTAAAGATTGTAAGGTCATTTCTACTGAGAATTTAATTACTCAACATCAATTATTAGTTCTGAATTTTAAGATGAAGAGTTATAAAATAAAACATATTAGGAATCATTTTCATAGAACAGATGGGGGCACCTTAAAGACAAAAAAAATTATTTTTATAAGTAAACTTTAAGATTTCATGATTTGGGATGTTCATGAAGAAACAAATTCTATGTGAGATAAACTAACAAACACTATTAAATAAGTGACAAAATATGTATTTGGAGAATAAAAAAAAAGTTGCTATAAATAAAAATTGTTGGAGGTGGAATAATAACGTGTAGAAAAAATAAAATATAAAAAGTGTTATAAAAATTGATTTAAATGTAAAAGCTTAGAGGACTGAGAAAATATAAGGTGACCCGAAGGGATTCTAAGAGAATAATCTGTGATGCTAAAAATTATATTTTTATTGATATTTGTAATAAATTTGATACTAAAGAGAGTGAAAAATATATTTATAAACTAGCCAAACAAAGAGAAAAGAAAAATAAAGAGCTAAATCAAGTGTATTAAAGTTGAAAATTAAAAAGTGTTTTTCTTAGAAAAAGTTATTGAGAATATGTGGGTGAGCTATTTTGATAAACCTTTTAATGAAGTTTCTTAAAATATAATTGGCCTTAATCATTGCAATATCGTTAATAATAATAAAATAATATATTTTTTTCGTCACATTAGTCAAAAGAAAGTTGAGAGGCTAAGAAAATCAATGGTGGAAAGTCAACAAGATCTGATGATATCCCAATTGAAGTGTGCAAATATTTAAGAGATTGTGAGTTTGTTGACTTACTAAAATCTTTATTATTATTTTAAAAACTAAAAATACGCTCAAAGGAGTGAAGAAAGAGTATTTTGTTCCTCATTTTTAAGAATAAAGGGGGTGCACAAGAGTGTGCAAATTATAGAGGAATTAAGTTGATGCATCATACTTTAAAATTATGAGAGAAGGTAATTGAACATAAATTAAAACACATTATAAAGATTTCTCATAATCAGTTGAATTTATGTCGGGCAGGTCTGCAATAGATATACATTTATCGAGAGGTTTGATGAAGAAGTATAAAGAGAATAATGAGGATTTACATATGATTTTTATTTATTTAGAAAAAAGCTTGTGATAAGGTTCCAAAAGAAATCCTTTGGAGAGTTCTATAGAAGAAAGGTGTTGATATGACATATTTTTAAGCCCTTAAAGATATGTCTACTAGAGTTGTTAATTGTGCTTGAACTAAAGGAGGATTGACCCAATATTTTCTTATTTCAGTTGGATTATATCAGGGATCAGCTTTAGGCCTATATCCTTTTGCTTTAGTTATGGATGCTCTTACTGGACAATTACAGGAGGATGTACCTTAATGTATGCTTTTCACTGATGATATCTTTCATGTGGATAAAATTAGAGAAAGAGTTTAGGAAAAACTTGAATTATGGACGTCTACATTGGAGACTAAAGGCCTTCGTTTGAGTAGAACTAAAATTGAATACAAGGAATGTAGTTTTAGTAGTAGTAGCTCTAGTGGCAAAGTTGTAACTATGGGCGATCAAATCATTAAAAGTTGTGAACGCTTTAGATATCTCGAGTCTATTATTCAAAGTGATGGTGATATAGATGGGGATGCTATTAGTAGAATTCAAGTTGGTTGGTTGAAGAAAAGGAATGCATCAAGCATTGTGTGATAGAAAAGTATTGCTTAGACTGAAAGGAAAATTTTAATAAAAAGGTGGTGAGACCTACAATGCTCTATGACGTAGAATGTGACCTTTAAAAGAGAAGCATAAAACAAATTAAATGTTGTCGAGATTAGAATGCTTAGGTGGATGAGTGGCTTGACACTTAGAGACAAAATGCGAAATTAATATATTCATGATAGAGTTGGTGTAGCTCTATTGGCAGATAAAATTAGAGAGAGTCGTCTTAGATGGTTTAGTGATAGCAAACGTCGACCATCTGATGATTGGGTTAGGAGATTAGATGTTCTAGATTTAAATGATGTTAAGAAAGGCAGAGTTAGACCTAGAAAAACTTGTGCATATTATATAAAAATGATCTTAAGTTATTAGAATTAAATGAAAATATGAAACTCAATAGGACACAATGGGGAAAAAAATATTCACGTAGCTGACCTCACTTAGTGAGATAAAGACGTGTTGTTATTGTTTTTGTTGTCATGAAAATTATGTTAGATAAATTTGGCACTGTGTTAAATCCAATTTTCTTCCTGTTCCATCTATCTTGCAATGTAAATTTGGATTTATTAAATCCAACTTTTAGGTGGAGTTAATAGATATAGTTTAAGAAGAAAACATGTCAAAGGATTTATGCCAAACATCTCAAATAGATTTAATTAGATTTAACATTAATTGAACCAAGCATTATTCCGAATTTAGCAACATCTGGTTTTGATAAATCTGGATTTACTAACTCCTACCTAACTTAAATTTATGAAATCCAATAAATTTATCAAAATATTTTATAGGCTTGAGATTCGATCAAGAGAATACTTTTTATTCAAATAGAGCTTAAAATATTCAAAAAAAAGTTTATTGTTATCCAATTATCCATCATAATATACATATCAATATGAATTTCTCACCATTTTTTTCTAGTTTGGATGAAAGTCTAATCTTTTTATAATACATTAATTTTCTCTTTATTTTGATTTAACTCATTTGTATTGTGTTTAATGCAAGTCTAAACAATTGGTGGAATATCATTTAGATTTATTTTTATCAAGGTGCTTCATACCTACCATTTCTCCTCATGATTATTATACTTCTCTCTTTCATTATGATTATACAACTTAAAACTTTTATAAATAATTCTATATTATATGCTTTGTCATGTGGTTTTACACATTGCCACCATGCATATTAAATATTTAATTTCAACTTTTTATGTTGTCTAGAAGACTCTAATTACATAAGAATTGAGGGGCAAGTGNAAAACTTTTATAAATAATTCTATATTATATGCTTTGTCATGTGGTTTTACACATTGCCACCATGCATATTAACTATTTAATTTCAACTGTTTATGTTGTCTAGAAGTCTCTAATTACATAAGAATTGAGGGGCAAGTANCATTGCCACCATGCATATTAAATATTTAATTTCAACTTTTTATGTTGTCTAGAAGTCTCTAATTACATAAGAATTGAGGGGTATGTATGTAAAATTATAATATTACAAACTCAGTGAACTTTTTGTAAATATTGATGAATTTTTTTAACCGCTGTCGTGTGGATAACGTCTCCCCATTCTCCATCTTCCGAGCTGCAACTCAGCTCAGCTAGTGGCGGGTGTAGAGAGTTCATCGTTCTTCTTCTTATGATGGCCACCATCGGCTTCCAATCTCCCCGAATCCGAAACCCTAGACCGCATTCATCAGCATCTACCATCTGTTATCCCCAATCCTTCTCCATCACACTCCCGTACTCGAGGAGATTCATCTCCNCTTCTTATGATGGCCACCATCGGCTTCCAATCTCCCCGAATCCGAAACCCTAGACCGCATTCATCAGCATCTCCCATCTGTTATCCTCAATCCTTCTCCATCACACTCCGGTACTCGAGGAGATTCATCTCCACCGCCTCCTCAATACACCGACGACTCAGCTGGATCCGACCGTCGAGCTCCGTCACGTCGCCTAGCGATAGCACAGTGTTCGAACCGGGGGCAACTGAGGAGAAAGAAGAGGATGAGGTTGATCCGACGTCGGAGGTGCGTTTCTTGGACCTGGATGCGGATCGGACGGCGGAGAGCATCACGGAGTGGGAGTTGGACTTCTGCTCCAGACCAATACTGGACGAAAGGGGGAAGAAGGTTTGGGAACTGGTGGTATGCGATTCGTCGCTTTCACTTCAGTACACCAGGTACTTCCCGAACAATGTCATCAACAGCATTACTCTCAGGGACGCCATTGCTTCCATCACCCAAGAGCTCGGTGTGCCCTTACCTGAAAGGATTCGATTTTTCAGGTCTCTCTCTCCTNCATTGCTTCCATCACCCAAGAGCTCGGTGTGCCCTTACCCGAAAGGATTCGATTTTTCAGGTCTCTCTCTCCCCCCCCCTCTTCTCACTCTCCCTGGCTTGTGTGTATTTGTTTTTTGTTTGGAGATAATGTGAATAGGATTTCTTCTCCTTCTTGTAGATCGCAGATGCAAACGATTATAACCAAAGCTTGCAACGAGTTGGGAATCAAAGCTGTTCCTAGTAAGCGGGTAAGTTATATAATTTATGTCCCTTTGAAAACACAGACCAATTATGATTGGCTTGCTCCTGGCATGGTTGCGATGCATGACTGATTTTTTGATTATTTGGCATATCAGTGCCGAAATAAGTCCCGCCGGGGCTGTTTGGCATCATGTCTGGTTAAAGTTAGTAGGGTTTAGTAAATCCTGTCAATCAGGATTTAGTAAATCCTGAAATAGTTAAATCCCAGAAGATGTTTGACTGTGAATTTAGTAAATCTAGTTGAATCCTGTAAAGCTTTTTGACAACTTATGTGAGGATTTAAGAATTTGCTAGGTTTGTTAGAACACATAAACTTGATTAGATTTTGATTATTTCATTACAATGGTAGAGATTAATTCTCACTATATATTTTAAAATATTGAAAATTTAATCAATCCTTTGATTTTAATAATCAATCACCATTTATTGATTTAATTAGAGTTATTCGCTTGCTAATGTGCATTTGATTTACTAAGAGTTAATGCATATAAACTCATGTGGTAATAATTAATATTACGTACTATAACCAATTTTATTTAATAAAGTGCAAAATATTTATTTGAAATTTACTGAAATCATCAATTGAAATACAGTGCAGAACATCTTCATGTTTAATCCAACAATAAAACACAAATGAAATTAAAAAAAAAAAAATGTATGATCTTCAACAACACATAAAAAGTAACTTTCTTAGGTGCTGCTTCTCTCGTTATCTCTGAAACAAATATTCAAGTTGTGTTATCAATTGAAAACAGTTCATAACATCTTCTTTTTATTTAATCCAACGTCAACCACAAATGAAAAAAAAGAAAATATATGTAATCTTCGACAACACATACAAAGTAGCTATCTTACGGGTTATTTCTCTTATTTTCTTGAACATATAAAACAAATATTTAAACTTGTGTAATGTCTTCAAATAATTTCCTGCAAAACAAAATAAGATTATATTAAACAGCACATTAAAAATAATCTTATGTTCAAATAAATTATGCAAATATTTTACACGTGCTTCCTATAAATTAATAACAATTGCATATCACATTGTATTATTTTGAGCTCTCTCCTCGACAGATGCAAGCACGTTAGGACTTCACTTTCGATTGTTGTTTCAACCTACTCCCTGTCACACTACATTTAACTTTGACATGTTAAAATATATATCATAACGATGATACTGAAAAATAAAAGGGTTTTTTACATACATAGCATCCAAAACACTATTATTTATATATTTCACACCCCAAAATTTTAATTTACAAAATAAACACCTTCTCTAATGTCTGGCATGACGCACTCGACCACACTTCCACGCCTTTCTTTCTGCCTTCCTTCCTTCGATTTGGACCGGAGTTTAGATTCCAACTTTGTGGCTATAATTTTGTAAGTTATGAGAAAATTACGTTGGCGAGCTTTGGTTGAGTTTTTTTGAGGTCTGATTGAGCTCTACTCTCTTTAGAAAGCTTTGTTTCAGAGCAAAAAATTGCTTGAGCTTGATCGCAATGGTGTGGTCAGTGGAATGAATAGCATTCCAGGACGTGGGTGTTTGGGTGAGCCGGGGCTGCGCAGAGGCAACGTTGGACTGCAGATGTCTTGGTAAATATTTTTGTTGCAAGGGCGTCCATTTCAAGGTGATTACAAAGGAGTATGATGCGATAAAATTCATTGTTGGAAAAGTTATCTATGAGTCCTCTTGGCTACCGTCTCCAACATCCCCTTCGTCGTCAACCATTCAGTATTAGTTGCCGACATATATGTTGGGAACGGGAAGAAGACGACTTGCTTCTTGCTCGCCAATGCCACGTAGCTCCGACTTATCAATGTCGGCGATCTCCATGAAGGATGAGACTAAGAATTTGATGGACGTGAATAGAAGGTGTGATTTTGGGGAGCTTTTAAGTTTTAAGTGTTTTACTCATAGAATAAAATTTTGAAGTGTGAAATATATAAATAATTATGTTTTGGATGTTATGTATGTAAAAATCTCAAAATAAAATTATGTAAGATGACGTAAACAATGATAATATTAACATGAACCTTCAACAAAAATTATCACATATGAGTTAAAACTTAAAATCTCTTTTTTCTACCAAATATTATCAGTGTGTTACATAATAGAGCATGATATTTTGTTATTGTATAGCTTCTTCGTTGCTGAGTTCCTACAAGATACTGCTCAATAATATTCACTTAGATCATACCTATATCCATGATAAGACACTATTAATTTTTTGGTGTTTGAGTAGCCAGAATCAACTAGATAATATCGTCATTGTGTCGCACGAAATGTACTGGAGAGATCCTGCTCAACAATCTTCATTTAGACCATACCTATATCCATGATAAGACTATTAATTTATTGGTGTTTGAGTGGCCTGAATCAATTATATAACATCGTCATTATGTCACACGAAATGTGCCACCCTCTACCAACCAATGCAACACTTTCATATCAGTCAATGATTCCTGTCAATTATAAGAAACATAAATAATCTGACGATCAAATGAGGCAACAAATATCATATTTTGATAAGTAAATCTTTTTCTATTTTAATACATATATTGCTACTACCGATTGACAATGGCCAGTACATGCGTACTGTCAATTGTTCCAATTGTGTTAAGAGAAAACTGTGAGTTTGATCTGACATAGGGGTGATAGTAGGATTCTACTTTGAAATTTAATAAACTCATATGCTAATAGTAGGATTCTACTTTGAAATTTTAATAAACTCATATGCTAAGCAGACAATAAATTATAACAAAGTTAGTTCATGGCTTGAAGAAAAATACATTTTGAAAATTTAATAAACTCATCTGTTAAGCAGACAATAAATTAAGAAAACTCATTCTACTTTTTGACTTGTTACTCTAAATTTTTTTTCTCCCTAGAAATGAAGAAAAAGCTGCATTTTATCTATTTTTGGCAAAAAGTTGTATCAGAATCTTCAAAACGCGTAAAAAATTGAACACATTCAGTTCGTGGCACGAGGGCACTGCAACGTGACGTTGCGGCGCTTCTATATGTACTACGGTGCTACATTCCAAGCATCGTATTATTAAGCTCTCGGGTTTTTGGTCATTTTTTCCCTGGTTCAGCAGCCCTAACGCTGTATAGTGTCGCCCCAGTGCNCGAGGGCACTGCAACGTGACGTTGCGGCGCTTCTATATGTACTACGGTGCTACATTCCAAGCATCGTATTATCAAGCTCTCGGGTTTTTGGTCATTTTTTCTTGGTTCAGCAGCCCTAACGCTGTATAGTGTCGCCCCAGTGCTGCTACAGTGGCACCCCGATGTTGCTACATTAACTCTGCAACAATACTTTACCACAATACTTTTGACATTTTTTTGACTTGTTACCCTGTAAATTTTCTACACAACATTGAACAAAACTATCATAAAAATCATACAATAACATAATATTTAAGCATAAATACTCAACTATTTTTACCTAGTTTTTGTACTTATAATATGGGCATAAAAGATGACCGGCTATAATATTCAACACGTACCGATGTCATCTATATGCCCTATTAAATAGGTCTTAAGATAGATTCTTTTGGTTCAATGAGTTATTATCTATAAGCATGAGTAGTGGCTTGTGATAATATTATTCGCCTCAATATTATTTTATGTCACTGCAAAAATCTTTATATTGCTATGTGAAATTCTGGTAAGTTATAGCCTGTTCAAAGGCACAAGAAATATAAACTTGGGATATTTCTTAGTGGTATTACACATTCACATTCTTACAGATAATTATATGTTTTCTTCTAGCATTTACTGGAATTGGTTGTAATTACTTCAATATTATTACAAGCTATTATATCCTTAACAAATAAGTCCATCAATTTGCCGGCAGTAGAATCCGGTTGCCACCTTTACGTTAGAGATAACTCATAATTTTTTTCTTTCTTTGTTAATGCAATTGGAACTATTGACGGTACACTTGTATTGATTGTTATGAATTAAGAGTCGCAATATAAAAATAAAAATGGGTCTACTTATCAAAATATGATAATTTCATCTCATTTGACTGTCAGTTTATTTATGTTGCTTCTAGTTGCAAGTGATCAATCACTGATGGAGAGTATTGTGTTGGTCGGTGGAGGAAAGCACATTTCGTGTCACAAGGATGAAATTACCCTATTAATTCATATTAAGCAACCATCAATAAATTATTAGCTGCTTATCATTACTGCATGTATCATTTAATTGAATAACTTTGAACAATATCTCACGGATACTCAGTAACGTAAGAGCTATGCAATCATCATCATGCCCAATTATGTAATATAGTGAAAATGACATTGCGGAGGAAAGCACATTTCGTGTCACAAGGATGAAATTACCCTATTAATTCATATTAAGCAAACATCAATAAATTATTAGCTGCTTATCATTACTGCATGTATCATTTAATTGAATAACTTGGAACAATATCTCACGGATACTCAGTAACGTAAGAGCTATGCAATCATCATCATGCCCAATTATGTAATATAGTGAAAATGACATTGCTTAATTGGAAAGAGAAATTTTAATTTTAAGTTTCTTGTAATTATTTGCGTTGAGTGTTCTTGCTGATATTGTCATTGTTTGTGTCACCCTACATAATTTTATTGGTCAGCATGATAGTCATGATATATATTTTAACATGTCATAAACTGAAATACAACACGATAGTGAGTTAGGTGAGGTAGTGATCGAAAGTGAATATCCTAATACGCATGCATCTGTAATGGAGAGAGCTCAAGTTGATGCAATGCAGCATACATTTGCTAGCGATACATTGGAAGCATGTGTAAAATATTTGCGTAATTCATTTGAATACAATTTTATTTTTAATGCACTATTTAATGTAATCTTATTTTGTTTTGCAGGAAATGGTACAAAGGCATCACGCTTGTTGAACATTTGTTTCACACTTTAAAATAACTAGAGAAGCGACCCCTAAAAAAGCCACTTTGTATGTGCTATTGAAGATCGTACAATTTTTTTCTTTTGTGTTTTATATTAGATTAAACATGGATAAGATGCCGTGCACTATATTTCAATTGATAATTTTAGTGTATTTGAAAGGAATTTTTTTGCACCTTATTTGAATAATATTGATTATACTATGTAATATTAATTATTACCAGCTAAATTTATTTGATGACAACAAAGTCATATTCGAAAGTGCAACTTTTTCCTTTGTGCCTTCTGCAAATTCTGGAGCCTAATATAAACTTAAACTATATTTATAGCTTTATTTCTAACTATTTTTCAAAAACCATCGAACTTATTATTCCAAATAAAAAGCTTAATGCTAATTATTCTAGCTTGATTAACCTGATCTCCATACTACAAACATGGTTGTAGAGTCGAATTGAGTCATGCATGCTTGGAAGGTCTTTTATAGTTCATGCTCAATGCATGCCTATACAAAAAGTCCCCCAATATGACTGTTATCATCAGAACAAATAATCTACATTTGGTTTATAGGGTCAAAGTCAACTCCTGAGGCTGTAAGAGCTCTGGAATTTTCTTTATGAAGGTAGAATTAACGTGCAATCAAATGGAATCTCCAACACCGGTCTGAGTTTTTTTAAGTTATGGGTTCAAGGTATGCTTGCGTGTGAGCACTAGGAAATAACAGAACTAATTAGCATCCGTTAGTCGTGTCTATAGTAGAGGATGGATGTTCCTTCATCATTTTCCATTTTTATTTCTTCTATTTTATTTGATACACACATTAAATGATGCACATGGAAGAATATTATTATGCTTGAACTTTATAAAGTGAGCTTATATTGACTGCATTTTTTTTGTTACCACTAACAAACATGATAGAATGTGATCTACCACTCATTTGTTGCAAAACTCCATAATAAGTAGGGGCATTTACATACATAGCTCATAATTCTTATTTATTTACATATCTCAGACATAACCTTTCATATTTACCCAAATAACACTCGATTCTTTTTAAAGGTTGAACGCGCATTTTCATGCATAAGTTTAAAGCACCAAACTGCTATGTGTGTAAATATGAAAGTTTAGGTGTGAGATATGTAAATTAATAAGACATGTGGGCTGCATATGTAAATTTACCTAATAAGTATAATGCGTGTCTTGTTATATGCCATGTTGCTTCGAGACATTGTGTTTTCTAGTACATATTGTGACTTTTTTCTTTATTATGATTTACAAGTTTCTTTTATGCTGATTGCCGTCTTCTGATGACTTAATAGTGCGTTTCATTGCTTCTATGGCTACAAGAGCGTTATGAGACAATGTACGCTCGTCATCCCGGCTTTCAAAAAGGATCGAAACCTCTTCTTGCATTAGACAATCCATTTCCCATGAAACTTCCCGAAAACCTTTTTGGCGAAAAATGGGCTTTTGTCCAGTTGCCTTATTCAGGTGAATCCCAAAACTTAAGGGACCATTTGAATTCACTTTTGATTTTGATTTTGTTCTGTATATGTTTTTATAAAACATATTTGTTATGCTATAATATATTTAGTTATTTCTAGTTGCTTTGAGAGTATATATAAAAACAAGCTAATTTTATCTTTGAATACAAAAAAAAAAGAATAACATGCAAAAAATGTACTAAACAGACATGTTTTTAAAATAAAAGTAAAAACTAGAACACAAAACAAAAAATAAAAGTAATTACGTGAAGCCCTAAATAAATTGTTGGACAGAATTTTACTTCAAAAGCATGATTCTTTTATGTTTTTACTCTACAAACCTTCATTCTATCTTTGCTACATCGACATGATTTAACCTTTTAAATTATGAATGATGATTAATTTAATTTACATAACTAACCAAATATGTGCTTCGACAATGCAAACGATCTATTGCTTCTATAGAAAATAAAGTTTTATATCAACAATGCATCAAAAGGAATTAAGAATTGTTTGCAGCCAGAATTTTTACAACAGTATTAAGATAATCGATCATATAAACTTTAGAAGAGAATTTTCTACACAGTAATAAGATTCAGGTATAAGGGTTAGAATGAATAGGTGAGGCACCTTTTTGTGTAAGAGGTGAAATTTCCTTGGCAACTTCATAATTAAGCATTAATGTGATAGAGCTTTCCTAAGATGGGTAACATTCTAAGAAGCTACACCCAAGTGAATAAAACCGTTTGGTTAGCTTGGTATGGGACAAACTAAACAAAAATGGACAATACTTCTTATAGTGTAGGCTTGGTAATTCCAATTTGTTTTAAAGCATAACCTTCTAGTACTGTGTTGGCTCAAAGATGAACCGAGCAAAAGCTAGTGGGCCTAAGGCATCCAAAATCCAAAGGGGTGGTTTGAAGAGGATGGGGAGTGATTATTGTGGTAAAGCTAAAATAGTGGCTATGACGGGAATGATTTCTAGCAACCTTCTTGGATGGTAGGCTTCTAGGAGCAAATGAGGACGGGCATGAAGTAAACCCCTATGTCGGAAGACTTAGAAAGGATATTGGCTATACAAGGCTGAATATCAAAAGTACATTTTGGTGTTGTAGGTTTATATTTTATTTTCTTTTGTAGAGAATAACACGGTTAAATGGGCTTATGATGATGGAGCATTCATTGATGGTTGGCCTTCTGCAAAGTACCACAAAAAATGCTATAGTCATGAGGCTCGATTTGTATGGGATGGATTGAGCCAAAGTGATAAATACCTCATATAATGTGTAGAAATAAATCATATTCATGGATTTTGGAAGAGATGCTTTATCCCTTATTTACTAGAATATACCAAATCAATGCTTATTTAGGGTACTCCAAAATGATCCAAAAGTTGTTGATGCTATTTGAGTTATCAAAAAACGACAATAGAAGCTCCATTAAGCGAAAGTATCCATTTTCCTCGAAGCAATCCAATGTTATTAATGGTTTGTGATTCATTCTCTTATAGATTTTGCAAGCACTTCATGATATATAGATCTTCGAGGACAAATTGCCTGCAAGCCAATTTTGAATGCCCTTCTTAAGTTTTTTAAGTATAGGTTAATTGCTTTGATAAAAATCCAATTTTGATATACCATTTTTTATTTGAAAATTTTACATACATACCACTTAATTCCTATGTATTTACATATCCAACTCCTAATCTATGCATAAAAGGATGTATTTCACTTTTTAAAAGCTAAAATAGTAGTGTTTTTTTTTTGCAATATGAAAGATTTGGGTGATGTAAATGTAAAAGAAAAAGTTTGGTGTCAGAGGAATTGGGTTTTGAACATGTCTTAGAAACTAGTTAGCTTTGACATCTATTTTAAATGTAATGAGAAGTAATAATTTCAAAATTTTCAGCTGTGAGGGAAGAAATCTCATCGTTAGAGAAAAGAAGAGCATTTGGGGCAACTCTAGATTTGGATCTTATGGGCTTTGACATTGAAGATAAGACATTAGTTCCTGGTGTTGCTGTTGCTTCATCTCGTGCAAAACCACTGGCAGGTATTTTTTATTTTTTTTAGATTCATTGCTCTGATTGGTGCCATGATCTTCATGAAGCAATTAATAACTGCACATTGGGGTTAATAGATTGACATGAATTAAAATCTTTCATTTGTTAATTACTCTCTTCACTTGTCTGCAATTATAATTGTGAGCAATTCTATAAGCAAATTCAATTCCATTCAAAATTAGCTCAAATCTTGAGTCTAGTCAAGCTTTACTCCAAGCTACTTTGATCCCTTCGTGATTTGAGCTTAAACAATTTGTTCATTTTTTATCAACAAATTCCAAACTCAACTTACAGACAACCAACTAATACACATATTGATGCATAGATTGTGATCCACATGCATATACAAATGAATAAAAGTAGAGGGATATTATATATATGTATATAATCCTTTGATATTTACTTGAATGACATTTTGGTGTCACAACCACACAAAAAAAAGAGCATTTACATGCATACCCTACAACTCTTATGTATTTAAACATTTAAAACATTTAATTTTTATATTTATAGCACTCAAATCTTTCATATCATATAAAAAATGTCACTATTTTTAACTTTTAAAAACTAAAATCATCTTTCATGCATAGGTACAGTATGTAAATACATAGGAATTGTGTGGCATGTATGCAAATCTTCCAATAAAAAAAAAGGTATTATTAGTAATTTTTTTATGTAATTTAAAGATATGAATCCATACAATAAAATATTAAAGTTTAAATATTAAATACATAAATACATAACTATATGACATGTACATATCCCCCAAAAATACAAGTCTGTCTTATGTGTATACTTACATCGTCACATCTACTTTTGTGCGCCAATCTCGATTGGCTTGATCCGATCTAGATCGAGTGAAATTCACCGCCCGATCTATGTGATGATTTTGATATTTTGTAGCTTGGATGAATGGCTTGGAGGTTGATTCAATGGAGGTAGATACCAGCAGAGCTTATCTGATCTTATCAGCTGGTGTAGCCACCAGATATATCTACGCTACATACAACAAAACTTCTGTAACCACTAGAGAAGCCGAAGCTTGGGAAGCAGCTAAGAAAGCCTGCGGAGGCCTCCATTTTCTTGCTGTTCAACACAGTTTAGATTCAGATGATTGTGTTGGCTTTTGGCTCCTCCTGGATTTACCTCCTCCGCCAGTGTAAGTGATTGGGAAATTTACAAACATACCATGCAGTTTCTATGTATTTACATATCTTCAACCTAAAGTTTGATGTTCAAGTTCATTGCACTTTGGTATCATAAACTTGTGTTGCATAACATGTATTTCATTTCTAAGATGTTAGTGATACCGGTATTATTGATGGTAATATTAAGGATTTGATTAACTCAAATTAATTATAACTCAAATTAGATATCAAAATGAACACAATTAAACTTCAGTCTAATTCACCGTTCAAAAACTTTTCTATTAACAATGAGAAAAATAAATCCCGTTAAATAAAAAACCAACCCATAAGATCTACACTACCCACTAGTTTTGGTTCCGATCCACCGCCGGGAACTGATAAGAAGCAATCTCGCCGCCGTTAGCTTCGCCGCCTGCTTTTCCGGCAGACTCAAAAAGCCTGATTTCCTTCTGCTGTAACAGCAATAACATCCTCTCATTCTCCAGCCGAAGCCTCTCGTTCCACAACCTCATCTTCTCCATTTCCCTCTCTTTATTGCTGCTAAAACGCAACCATTTAAATCTCTGTTTCTCCAGCTGCAGCGCCTGCTTCTGATAAATAACCCGCTTTTCTTCCAGTTCCGCCAGCTTCATTCTCACCCACTCTCTCTGCTGCTGTTCTCCCTGCGCCGACGATGATCCCGACGGCGAACACAGTGATAACGACAATGGAGACATCANCTTCTGATAAATAACCCGCTTTTCTTCCAGTTCCGCCAGCTTCATTCTCACCCACTCTCTCTGCTGCTGTTCCCCCTGCGCCGACGATGATCCCGACGGCGAACACAGTGATAACGACAATGGAGACATCGCTGCCGGAGATAACTCAGCCTTCCTCTTAACCCCCAGGCTCCCATCATCCTCATCCTCGCTTTCCTCTTCGTTGTAGTCATCTTCTTCTTCTTCCTCCTCGTCTTCTTGGCAAAGGTGTCGGCTTTCTTCCTCTACCGTGCCGCCGCCGCCGCCCTTCTTTTGGATCTTGATAGTCGCCGGAGAAAGAGAGGGAGAGTGATCCGGCCGGAGAGCGGCGGAAGCTGAAGGACAGTTGTTATGGTAAGCGCACATCTCACGGAAAAAAAGGTGTTTTGAGCTGAGGAGCTTGCGGGCTTCTTCCCTCGCTTTTTGAGAGAGGTGATCCATGGAGTCGAGGAGGGCGGGGTTTTCTACAACCTTACAACCCGTTCCCTTTCCGAGGAGCTCATTAACCCGCTTGTAACGTTTGTTCAGATCGTTGAATTTATCCTCGCACTGTTGCGGCGAGACGTAGAATCCTTTCTCCATCATTGACCTCGATACGGACTTCCACTTCCCTTTCTTCAGCTGCATTGATGTTGAAGACGGCGACTTTTTCCCCTTCTGGTATTGATCGGAACATTCGACGCCGGCGATATCATAGCCGGCGCTATGGACGACGGATACGAGGAGACGAACCATGCTGTCAGTCCACTTCATTCTCTGCCACGGAGATGGGGACTGCGGCTGCGATACACGTTCGGCGGCGGCGGCAGCGGCGGCGGTTGCGACTTCTCCGAATCCGAGCTCATCTTCAGAGCTATGAGTTTGCTGCTGCTTTCCTTTAACTCCGCCATGGGTGTGGGGTTGCTGCTGGGATGCGAAAGGCGAGAGATTTCGCTGCTGANGCGACTTCTCCGAATCCGAGCTCATCTTCAGAGCTATGAGTTTGCTGCTGCTTTCCTTTAACTCCGCCATGGTTGTGGGGTTGCTGCTGGGAAGCGAAAGGCGAGAGATTTCGCTGCTGCTGAGGATGAGAGAGAGGATTTGGAGGGGGGAGAGCTTGATTTTGGTATTGAAATGCCATTTTTAAGCCGAGCTCTCAACACTGGATTCTGTTAAAGATTCCTGCTTTCTTCCNGAGGATGAGAGAGAGGATTTGGAGGGGGGAGAGCTTGATTTTGGTATTGAAATGCCATTTTTAAGCCGTGCTTTCAACGCTGGATTCTGTTAAAGATTCCTGCTTTCTTCGNGAGAGAGAGGATTTGGAGGGGGGAGAGCTTGATTTTGGTATTGAAATGCCATTTTTAAGCCGAGCTCTCAACGCTGGATTCTGTTAAAGATTCCTGCTTTCTTCCATTAGAGCATACTCAAATCTTCTTTCTGGTATAAGGAGGAGGGAAATGTGATAAATTTCTGTGGTTTCAGTGGCTCCTTTTCTATTGGTTCCGTCAACAATGGAAGCTGTAGGCGGAGTTGCCGCGGTTTGGGGAGAGGAGAGGAAGAAAACAGCGGGTGGTTTCTGACCAGTCGAGAATTTGGGACGGGGAGGATGTCGCGGGTCCAGGAACACCAAAATGGGGTTTTTATTTTATTGAGGGGCAAAATATTGGTTTTTCATTAAATATTGTAATTTTAAAATTGTTAGATTTATTTGTAAATTAATTAATATATCGAAATTAATTAAAAGGTTTATTTCAGTTATTTTAAAAAAATTTAAATAATTTTGATATTATTTAGATAAAAAATTGGCCTGATGCCCTGATATTCCAAGCTGTTTTTTTTTTCTTTTCTTTTCTTGGGTATAAGATGTGCTCATGTGTGATTTTAAATTTTTGCTCTTAAAAAAATTTAAAATGCTATTACTTATCATCTAATTCTTATATTTTTACGTAGATATTATTTTTTTAATATTTATATCCCTCAAATCTTTAATATTGCATCAAAAGTATTATCATTTCCTATGTATTTATATATACATTGGTATTAGATATGTAAATACATAGGAAATGAGTGATGNTTTAATATTTATATCCCTCAAATCTTTAATATTGCATCAAAAGTATTATCATTTCCTATGTATTTATATATATATATTGGTATTAGATATGTAAATACATAGGAATTGAGTGATATGTATGTAAATTTTCCAAAAAAAAAAAAGAACAAAATAATGAAACAATTATAGATGTTACTTTTTAGTAAATATTCTGATTATTTTTTTATTTGTCAGAGTAAATTAAAAAGTTTTTAAATTTAGTACGATGTATATTTTCATTAATTACTTTTGTATTATGTTATTTTAAAATAAATATAATGAATCTTATATTCATTTTGGTGAACTTTGGCGGTTTAAATATATATATTTTTTTGCTCCATCATGGATCCCGTGTACTGGAATGAATAAACTGCCACAGGATTCTGCCCATGGTATTTTTGGGGGTTAGGGGCATGTACATATATACCACACAATTCTCATCTATTTACATATCTAACTCCTAAAATTTTTATATTTACATATCACTCGAGTTTGTCGAAATAATCCATGACTATTTACATAAAGTAATTTTGGTTATAGAGTTTACAGAAATGTCAAAATAATCCATAATCTTAGCGCTCAACTAAATTATATATATATAAAAGTTCTCATTGTTTTAGATGGCAATTAACGAGACAACTTTTAATATTTCAAAACATATAACAAAGGCATTAGCATACATACCGCACAATTCTTATATTTACATATCGAGCATTCGAGCATAATTATTAAACACTCAACTTACTTATAAAACATCAAAAAAATGTTTAGCTTGTAAAAATCAAAATTTGAGTGTGAGATACTAAATGCATAAAATTGGGTGCTCCTTAATAATAATTGTGACTCTAAAATGTTATTTGAGTACATTTTAAACTTTGGATATTAAATATGTAAATACATATTAATCATGTGATATGCATCAATATATGAATAATTATATATTTAATGTCATGGATATAAAAACATTAGACACATTAATGACATTGCAGAGAAAANTTATATTTACATATCACTCGAGTTTGTCGAAATAATCCATGACTATTTACATAAAGTAATTTTGGTTATAGAATTTACAGAAATGTCAAAATAATCCATAATCTTAGCGCTCAACTAAATTATGCATAAAAAAAATTCTCATTGTTTTAGACGGCAATTAACGAGACAACTTTTAATATTTCAAACATATTACATAGGCATTAGCATACATACCACACAATTCTTATATTTACATATCAAACATTCGAGCATAATTATTAAACACTCACTTAATTATAAAACATCAAAAAAATGTTTAGCTTGTAAAAATCAAAATTTGAGTGTGAGATACTAAATGCATAAAATTGGTTGCTCCTTAATAATAATTGTGACTCTAAAATGTTATTTGAGTACATTTTAAACTTTGGATATTTAATATGTAAATACATATTAATCATGTGATATGCATCAATATATGAATAATTATATATTCAATGACATGGATATAAATACATTAGACACATTAATGACATTGCAGAGAAAAAAACTATTTAAATCAAATCGTTTTAGGGTCCAAAATGTAAATATAGAAGAATTGTGTTAATGTAAATATCCCAATAAATATGTATTATAACTTTCCCATTGCATCTTAAAATTATATATATATATATATATATATTAAATGAGAAACTAGTCTATAATACTAAAGAAATTTTCTTTTTCTTTTGATTGATGAGAAGCTATTTATTTATGTATTTTTTAAACTTATTAATTTGTATTGCCGNATATATATATATTAAATGAGAAACTAGTCTATAATACTAAAGAAATTTTCTTTTTCTTTTGATTGATGAGAAACTATTTATTTATGTATTTTTTTAACTTATTAATTTGTATTGCTTNGATCGCGACGTAAGATTGCGAGGCATAGGGAAGGCTGACAGGATCGCGACACATAAGAACCGCCTTCGTGATCTACTCTAAAGAGTGTATAGAGAGGCAACGACGGATCCATGCAATATAGCGTGAGAGCTAATTGGGAGCAACCACGAGATCACAACATGCCTTGATACAGTCCAGATAAGAGCTAGCTAGAAAGACAAGATCAAGACCCTACAGTCGTGATTTAAGCTAGCTGCAAAGCAAAAATTAGATTTCAGATTATAAGGTTCCGCATTCATGATAAAAAAAAATTATTTGGGAGTTATAAAAAAATAGATGATTTGAATAAGAAATNAGTCGTGATTTAAGCTAGCTGCAAAGCAAAAATTAGATTTCAGATTATAAGGTTCCGCATTCATGATAAAAATAAATTATTTGGGAGTTATAAAAAAATAGATGATTTGAATAAGAAACTGGAGGAATAGATGAGCCAAATAAATTCAGAAGGAAGAGGTTCTCCGCCATAGAAGGAAATTTTTTATCTATATACGATAGGTTTTCATCCATAAAAAACCGAATTGAGGGTCGATTTGAGCACCTTGAGAAGATGAGGAAACTTATCGAGATGCAATCCAAGACCTTGCCCATAGTTCAGTTTGAAAACCCTAACGAAAGATTGATCCGAGAATTGAAAGGAAAAGAGTTCGAATAAGAGAAGCATGCGGAAAGCATTTCACATCAAGAGCAATCTCCTAGGGCTCTGATTGGGGTTGGATTAGAGATTTCTGATGGAAACGATTGGGCCAAAATATAAAGAAGAGGTTATGCAAGGGGGTACAAAGAAGCACGAAGAAAAAATGAGAGAAATAGGGATGGGAGATGACAATGATCAAAGGAGGGATTTTTACTCTTGAAGCATAGAGGTAACTGCATAGAGGAAGCTTGGGTGAAGACGCTAGGGTTAGGAAGTTGAAGATGTCGATCTTCAAGGGGGAAGACGCACGTGTGTGGGTGTACTGAGTGGAGAGAAATTTTGCGGTCAATAAGCTAAATGGGGAAGAGAAGCTCGGNCTCTTGAAGCATAGAGGTAACTGCATAGAGGAAGCTTGGGTGAAGACGCTAGGGTTAGGAAGTTGAAGATGTTGATCTTCAAGGGGGAAGACGCACGTGGGTGGGTGTACTGAGTGGAGAGAAATTTTGCGGTCAATAAGCTAAATGGGGAAGAGAAGCTCGTGGCGACAAAGTTATGTTTGGAGGGGCAAGCCCTAGCATAATTTTAGTGAAGGGAAACTAGATATCCGATCCGCTTGTTGGAAAAATTTAAGGATTGCTTGTCGGAACATTTCCAAGCCATTCAAGAATAAGACCTACGCGAGTAATTTTTTGCATTGACTCAGAAAGGGACAATAAAAAAAATATATAGAGAGAGTTGAACTTTTATCAGGACAATNTGCTTGTCGGAACATTTCCAAGCCATTCAAGAATAAGACCTACGCGAGTAATTTTTTGCATTGACTCAGAAATGGACAATAAAAAAAATATAGAGAGAGAGTTGAACTTTTATTGGGACAACAAAGAGGAATTTCTGAAGCTATATTGGAGGAGAATTTAGATGACATACATGCAACACGGGCCGCTGAGACCACGGGGCTAGAGAGAAACTGTGGAATTAGCGCGGTTGGTTGAAAATCATAATACACTGGAATAGGCTAATATGAGTAGCACAAGTGGAGCATNAGAAACTGTGGAATTAGCGCGGTTGGTTGAAAATCATAATACACTGGAATAGGCTAATATGAGTAGCACAAGCGGAGCATCATACTAAACTACAACCACGATGATACCAAAAGTTTAAATAGTTGAAATTTAGAGGAAGGCTTCACAAGACAAGAATCATGGGTGACAACTGAGAGCGGCACTGAAGCCTTTACAGAAACGGAAATGCAAGAGAAGCGAGCCAAGGAATTGTGTTTTCAGTGCGATGAGAAGTTTGCCCCAGTATACGTTACAAGGATCGAACATTACAGTTTCTTATAGAATGTGACAAGGAGACAAATGATGAAGAAATAGAGACAACTATGTGGAGGACAAACACCTCACTTTTTCCCATCTTGAGGACAATGCGTCTTTTGAGAGGGGAAAATCATCATGTTGATGCCCAGCCAAAGGGAAACTTTGTCTTTTATGCACCTAAGAGCAATTTAGTCTTTTGTCATTCATTATTGCTTAATATAAATAGGGCTTATATATTTAGGGTTAGGATTATATATGAGATTACGGTTAGGATTGGGAAGAGATTTCCTACCTCTTAAATTATAGGAGTTTATCCTTTATGTTGTGTGTTGTTTTGTGTTATTGAAGAAAAAAACTTATTTTGCCCTAATTATTGTGTGGAACTCTATCAAGCAACGTATAAAAATGTTATCTTTCAAGCCGCTCTAAGCTTATTGTACTTCCTCATCTTTCCAGTAGTGAAGCAAGTTTCCCTTTTAAGTTATGTGCTTAATTCTTTGGTTGTCTTGGGCAAATTCCAATTTAGGTGATTTTGAACCGATTCTAACAAATGCTATAGCTTTCAAACTATTTGCACAATAGAGTTAATTGTACAATTAGTTCTATCATTATCTCAGTCATAATTCTTGGATCTTAAGGCAAAATAGATTGTAAAGCATCAACTTAAAAAGATGACAAGAATCAAAATATTAAGTTGAGCTGGCGAGGAGAAATAAGAGCCAAATTAAATAAGAGTAGGATAACATTTAGCAATAATTGTGCCATTTGTGCTTAATTTATATCCAATATGCGTTTGCAAAATCTCAAAGCGTCATAAACATGCCAAATATTTTTTTAGAAAAACAAAAAAAAAAACTAAAATACAAATACCACATGCAAACCATCATGGAAAATTATTTTAATGTTTAAGAATTTAGAACAATCCTATAGAATTGTATGTACTTAAATTTTTAAGACCATTGTTTGTATTTGTTATATAAATCCTGATTCTTCATCCGTCTCTGCTAGTTTTGCACGAGGAATTCAACCAATTTTGAGCAACTATTTTTGCACAACTTCTATTCAACTATCTTTTGGCATCAATTATATATAGCTATTACTAGTTCATTTTTTTACTTATGTTATACATGCCCAAAACACTTAAATCTACTTTCCATTGTCTTTTCTTCAATCGTTGATACCCCCTTTGTCTCTTAAACATCATAATTTATCAATTTAACTACATAAGTTTTACCACGAATGCATGCGGTTCTCATTTTTACCATGCTCGCCTTTAATTATGCTTAATATTTCTAGATCATACGAAACCATAATTAGAAACTAAAATTTTTACCCTGTAGAAATTGAGCCTTAAGTACAAATAGCTCATCTACATTTGGAATATACATAATTTATCCTCTTTTTTCGGTTCAGCCGCAAACCTAAAACTGAACGTTATGTACACATAGCTCATCTACCAATTCAGTGCATTCTACACAATATTCTTTGATGAAAGAAATCTTGTTTTTAGGAAGCTAAACTAGAAAACAAAAGGAAAAGTATGCTCCCAATAATTCGATAACAAAATATTATCATGCTCATAATAATATTTAAAATTCAATTTAAAAAAAAAAGACTACTACAAACCCGGGCTTTGAAGGCAAATCTTAACGTTTGAATTTGTGTTCCCGAGCAAACTCTCAAGTCAAAGCCGAGACTATCCAATCCGATAATGAAGACTTCCTGCAGTATAATGTAGAATGCAGGTATAAATATAGAAAAAACGCTATTATTTCCTACAGAAAAAGAATTAAAGCCTAATTTGTGTTCTGCGCACAAACAGAAAAAATTCTTCAAATTCCAAGGTTTTGAAAAAACGAAGGAAGCTTGAAGGGGATTCACCAAGAACAAATAATTCATAAACTAATGACATACAAAAGTAGTGGTTGAGCTTAATTCTTAGCTTGATAGGGTAAGATAAACTTTCATCACGAAAATCTATCTTACGGTTAAAAAGAAGGAAGATTTATATGCAACCACTCAATTCCTCTGTATATACATTTCTAAAATCTAAACTTTAATTTTTATACATAAGCTACCTTACCTATGCATAAAAAAGTAAATTTACTTTCTAAAAGTTATAATAGTTGTATTTGTACTTTTTATGTGATGTAAAACGTTTGGGTTGTAGAAATGAAAAAAGCAAGCTTTGATGTTAGATATGTAAATACATAGGAAATGGGTTGTATGTATTTAAATGCCCCAAAAAAGAAACGAGACTTGGTGAAGCTCATAGAATTCATTTTATTTCATAGCTGAAAAAGGACACATCAATATTCAGCCTAAGCATTAACTTCGGTAAACTTCACATGCTCCAAGTTATAATGGTGTTCCAAAGTACATGACCATTAGACTTTAATTCTTCAAATGCACTAGTCATAAAATTTGAAGGGTTTTTTAGCTAATATAATAAACATTCAAATTTCAAAAAAAAATAAATAAATAAATAAATTGCACCATGATAGTGCTCCGAGTTACCTCACCATTGGACTTGAATTCATCAAATTATAAGGTTATTTAATTTGAAGATTTTAATAGCTATTCTAATGAACATTTAAATTTTAAAAAATAAAATAAAATTTTTATTATCATAAATTGAACCATGGCAGCCTAATGTTGTTTTTGAGAAGCAAATAATTTTCAAAATTTTACAACAATTTATAATTTATTTTTCAAAAGGAATTGAAAACTCACATTGTTCATCTAATCAATATAGTAATACATATCGATTATAAGTGGATTATCCAGGGATACTCTAGCAAAATCTATAAAACTCAAGTTGGTAGAATTTTGAATGTTCAAATGACATTTTTAATTGTCTGGAAGATCTAGAAATTTGTAGCATGAATACTATTAAAATGCTCTAATATGTATAATTCTATAATAAGTAGCTCAGGGATCAATATGTATAATGACTAATAGAAATTTGCCAGATATTCGATCCCATATTATGATCGTCAAAAAATCATTTAGCAATGCTAACACTCAGCTCTAAACACAAATTTGCACTCTTTTCACAAGAATTCATAGTCCTTTGAGCCAATTAATTTGCCTCTTATCATAATTTAGAGAGATTCAAGTTCAAACTTCTAAGATTAATTTGTACTCGTTTACTTATTCTATGCTATTTACTTTTATATTAAAAAATACTTCTGCATCAAGCTATCTTGGTTGAATTACTTCATAAAATTTAAAATCTTTGGATTGCTTGTTCAAACAAACCCACGTCAACCTCATTCCACTCCCACACCCACCAGATCCCGACCTCGATTTTGTCCATAAACCATTCAATTAGTATTAGAGTCGAGAGCCATGGTATAAATCATATAAGGATTCATTCTTCATGATTATGATCCATTCATGAGTTAATCGAGGCATTTCAAAACATACCATCATGAAACTTTTTTCGAGAAGAATATGTTTGTCTTCAATTTTGCCTGAATGTCATCAGATTTGCTCAAGTTTTCTTATTTTCGTTTTAGATATGTCAACAGACAATCATATTCATTCAAATGAGTATTAACTTATAAGCAATGAATACAAGATGATCATTAATACAGAAGAATCAATCATTCACTTAGATCGCTCTTAGTAGTGTAGTGTCTATCAATGAAAACATTATTTGATTCAAGCTCGTGTAATTCTGGCCATGTTTGATCGAAGGAACTATAAAAAGAATAATCACGATAACAAATGAAGGGTTGGCATCGATCTTTTATGGAGCCTCTCTAGTTTACCAAAAGAACTCTTATATTCATCCCATTGTAATTATTTTCTCAAAACTAACAAGAGAGAATCCAGCAATCTTCCATGGTGGATGTAGGTCATTACACCAAACACCTAAATCCTGTGTGCTAATGTATTCATATTTTTATCTCATTTATTTATTTTATTGTTCACTCATTCATAGTCATACTTCCGACATATAAGCCAATGATCCCAGCCCTCAAAAAACCATGATGGATTAGCATATTAAGTATTCATATTAAGTATTGGATTGATTAACCATTGACTCTATTTATCAATTAAAAGTTCCCTAGCTTCTGTTGGCCCTTGCCGAGTGGTAAAAAATTAAAGGGGTTTTTACATACATACCACTCAATTCTTATGTATTTACATATCCAACACCTAAACTAGTTACATTTATGCCACCTAAACCTTAATAAGACATCAAAAATTCAAAAGCAATTCAAATGAATTTTGAGCTAGACACTATCACTTTGACACAAATTGATCTAATTTGATTGGATTCAACGAAAAAAAAAAAAGTATGAGTTTCTAAATTAAAATGTATAAGAGTGATGCATTATATTTTAAATGGGCTGAAATAGGCTAAACAAAGCTCATCATAAATCTGTGCTGGTCTAGATACATAACAACTTTAAGGATCTTAAATAAAAGAAAGCTTAAATGCACTTAAATAACTCATTTGACACCCCTAAGAATGGATTGTATCCAAGATTAAATGAGAAATTGTTATAATCAGAAAGCTGACCATATTCAATGGGATAGTCCACAACAAAAAGGTAACGCCACAAAAGAGAAATGGACAAATTCTTATAAAAATCCTTCAACATCCAGAAACCTAAAATTATGAAAAAACGAGTTTTCACTTTATAGCCCAAGAAGTATTAGAATTCTCATAAGACAAGTTAAATAATCTCAATTTTAACTTGTAAAGGATTTAAAAATTGCAATTAGAAACTTCAATGATGTGTTTTAAAAGATGAAAAAGAAGCAAATCAATTTTAAAAAGGAAATGAATCGTCTACTTCTGATAAATACATTCTTAATTTGAAAATTGAAAATGAGAAGCTCGATCATAAGAAGGAAGTTAAAATCGAAAAAGCAGTGCATGTTCCATGCTTGAAAAGTAGCTAAAATGTAAAGGGTGTAAAATTGCTAGTTTTAATCCTATAGTTTCATCTTGATCTACTAAAGTTCATTTAAAATCTCATTTATCTGATGGCGCGCATAAAAAACATTACAACACACAAATCTTCTCACATTTTTTATGCTAGATCATTAATGCAAGCCTAACCGAATCTGAATGTCATTATTGCCATCAGCATGGCAACTTTTAATTTACATGAGTCATTAGAATATTTTTTGAATTTTCAAGCACTCGTATTTGGATTCCCAAAGGCCTATCACACATCTACAACAAGGGACCAAAACTTCTTTGGTACCAAATGTCAAGACTGAATTTTCTCATGTGGCTGTGCCTCCATAATGGAATAAAGGAAGGATGTACTTAGTGGTTGCTAGAGACACATGAATTGTGATAAAAAATAAAAAATTGTTTTCCCCACAACTAAAAGATGGAGAGTTTATAGCATTCTAGGGANCTCCTGCTGCTGTTGTTGGAACCTTGGAAAGAGTAGATCATGGATCTGTTTCTCAGCACTAAACTCTGATGTTGCCTGAGAATTAAACAGAAAAGTAAGATACTCAAATAAATTTCAAGAAAATTAAAAAATAAATGACTTATTTTCTATAAATTAAATATCTAAGATCTATGGCTTTCTTTGCTAACCATATGCAGCAAATTTATGCTTAAAAGCATATTGCAAGATAAAATCAGAAGCACAAAGTGATTGTACTCATTTACAAAAGTACTCTGGAATGTTTTCTTCTTTAAATCCGTCACGAACACATTTTTCAGACCTATACAAAGTCCTAACAGAAATTTAAACTTAATACATATATGATTGATTTTCCTTCTGACATTAACATTAGTTGTGTTTCCCATGTTGATTGAATGTGTTACACCGCCTAAAGCCAAATTTGGTCTTTTGTGCGTCGAAGAATAATTAAGTCTTTTGTCATTTATTATTATTGTTTAGTATAAATAGGACTAATATATTTATGGTTAAGGTTAAGCATCAGATTATGGTTGTGAGTTTTAGGATTAGGTTTTGAGACAGATTTCTTACCTCTTTAATTGTAGGTTTTGGGACAGATCTCCTACCTCTCAAATTGTAGATGTTTATCCTTTATGTGTTGTGTTGTTTTGTGTTATTAAAAAAATAAATTTATTGTCATAATTTTTGTGCGGAAATCCGTCAAAAATGTATCAAGTGATATCAGATTGTTGACTTGAGAATCAAATGGATCGGTCGTTTGACCTAACTGGAGAGTCGGAGGAGACTGTGGCAATTCAACTTGCGATCTAGGGGAAGCAACAACTGGATCGCGACGTAAGATTGCGAGGCATAGGGAAGGCTGACAGGATCGCGACACATAAGAACCGCCTTCGTGACCTACTCTAAAGAGTGTATAGAGAGGCAACGACAGATCCATGCAATATAGCGTGAGAGCTAATTGGGAGCAACCACGAGATCACAACATGCCTTGATACAGTCCAGATAAGAGCTAGCTGGAAAGACAAGATCAATACCCTACAGTCGTGATTTAAGCTAGCTGCAAAGCAAAAATTAGATTTCAGATTATAAGGTTCCGCATTCATGATAAAAA
>JXCR01098092.1:7840-36779 GCA_002079205.1 Phalaenopsis hybrid cultivar | reverse complement strand
TATATATATATATATATATATATATATATATATATATATATATATATATTAAATAACTTAATTACTTAAAAAATATCAACTCACCTTATAAGGTTTCAGTCGACAGCTTTAACGTGCACGCATAAAGATTCACTTCTCTTCCTCTATTGCCTTTGGTCGCACGATTAAAGCTTGAGCAAGGCTCCTTCACACACAAGACTTGATTCCCTTCTTCCTCTTCCTTTGCACGCGAGCACAACGCACGAAGTCACTCGACCTCCCTTATCTTCTCTTTTACATAAGTGGCGTCCTCCATTTTTCTTTGATGTCGTTTGGTTCTCCTTCACACACACGGACAAACTTCAACACCGCACAACGAGCTGGAAGAAATGAGTCTTCTTGCCCTAAACGCTCGTAAGTGTTCCTTTATGCACTTTCTTTCACCACTAGGGTTAGGCATGATCCTTCCTTTTCTTTTTATTCTTCTTCTGTAGGTTAGGGCTCGACCTCCTCTTCTTCCTCTTACTCTCAATCTCTCATTCTCGCTCTATACGAATGAAAGACGACCCCTCTCAACTTCTAATAGTCGAACTGTTTGACGACTATAATTAAAAAATTTTATTTTAATTTATTTTATAACCGATTTTAACAAAAAATACACGACCAAACCATCTAAGGGGACAATCTCCAATCTTGTCTGCCACTGGAGCTACTCCAACCCTTTCACAGTAATATTCGTCTCGCATTTTGTCTCTTAGTGTAAAACCACTCATCCACCTGAACATTCTCATCTCAACAATAGTTAACTTAATTGTATACTTCTATTTTGCAGGCCAACATTTTCTGCTGCATTGCAGGTCTCACCACCATCTTATAAAAACTTTCTCAAAGTGATACTTTTCTATCACAAAATAGGCCCAATGCATTCCTCCATCTCAACCATCCAACTTGAATTCAACTCATAACATTTCCATCTATATCACCATCACATTGAAAAAAGACCTCATATAACTAATATGTTAACTCTTTTTAATCAATTGATCACCCATTGTTACAACCCACCATTAAATCGACTATTACTAAAATTACATTCTATATATTCAGTTTTAGATCTACTCAAACGAAACATTTTAAACTCTAAAGTTGACCTTCATAATTTAAGTTTTTCTGGTAATCTCTCGGCTTATCAAAAAGAAGGAAATCATCAGCAAAAAGCACACACCAAGGTACATCCTCCTGTAAATGTCCAGTAAAAGCATCCATACAACAACTACAATAAGTCTTTATCCCACTAAGTGGGGTCGTCAAAAAGTAAAAGCATCGATTACCAAAGCAAAGCGATATGGCTTAAAACCTATCCCTGATGTCATCCAATTGAAATAGAGAAAAATACCTGGCAATACTCCTCATGTTCGAACAAAAGTAACATCTCTAATATACATATCTTTAGTGACTTAATATAAGCAATATCAACACATTTTTTTTCTAGCACTCTCCAAAATACTTCTCTTTGAACTTTATCATAAGCATTTTCTAAGTCAACAAAAATGATATGCAGATCTTCCTTGTTGTCTCTATTCTTTTCCAACAAACCTCTCAATAGATGTGTAACTTCCATAATAAACTTGCCCGACATGAATCCAGACTAATTTCGAAAATTTTTCATCACATCCTAACTTATGTTAAATTAAGCTCTCCCATAACTTTAATATTTGACACATTAACTTATGTCCTCCATAAATTGCACTCTTGTGCATCCCCTTTATTCTTAAAAAATATATCCAATAGAAGCTTTCTCTACTCATCTGAAAGAATTTCTCTACCCATCTTACATTCTCTTTATATTTAAAATAGTATTAAAAATATTCAGTAATCAACCCCAATTTGTAGCATAAAGGCTTTGTTCTTATATTGAAAAATCCAATTGGACAAAAATTTCTTAGTTCTCCTAAGTATTTTCACACTCTATTGGAATATCATTAAGTTTTATTGGATTTCCACACTACTTTCTTCAAAGCCTTCTCAACTTTTGTTTTACTAATGCAACGGTTAAAATAAAAACTTGTTATTATTTATGATAGTAAGAACACTAAAATCGATTATATTTTCACAATATTCAAGAAAAAATTTATCAAAATATCTAACCCACCTATGTTGAATATCTTCATGTAAGAAAAGTACACTTTTAGTTTCATTTTTAATACTCTACTTGAACTAAATCTTTATTTTTCTTATCTCTTTACTCAACAAGTTTATAAATATAGCTTAAACCCTCTTTAGTATCTATTTTATTATAAATATCATTAAAGAAAGAATTATTAACACCACAAATTATTCTCTTAAACTCCCTATGGGTCAACCTTATATTTTTTTTCAATTCTTCGAGCTTTTGTATTTAAACCATTTTTCATAAAAAAATTATTATTTTTTATCTTATCCTGCAGATCAGTATTCCGCCACATTTTTTTTGACTCTCCGAGCACATCTTTTGCAACTTATAATATTATTATTTAATTTATCACACATAGTATGAACTTCATGAACATTCAAAATCTTAATATCATAAAGTTTATTCATAAAAAAATAAATTTATTTGTCTTTTAAGTGTCTGCATCTAATTATATGATAATATTTTACTATATTTTTCAACTTTCAATCCGTCATCTTAAAATTCAAAACCAATAATTTATGTTCTGTACTCAAATTTTTACTCAAAATAATTTTACAGCTCTTCCAATCACGACAATTTATTTTTCTCATAAAAAATAAACAATTTATTTTTATTTGATCCATTCTTATAAGTGATAATATACTCATCTTTTCTTAAATAAAGTATTAGTAATAATAAAATCATAAGCTAACATAAAATCAAATATAATTCTACCTTCTTTGTTAAACACTCCAAAATCATAGCTACCAAAGATATTTTAAAAATCTTCTATCATTCTACCAACAAATTCATTTAAATCTCCTACAATTAAAATTCTTTTTTCATGAGGTATCCATCGCTTTATTTTTTCTAAATCATTCCAAGACTTTTGTTTTAAATAAATATCCAAACCTACTTGGCAAGCATAACCTATCATAGTAGGAGTCTTAGTATTAATAACAATCTTTAGAGTTATAATTTTATCTTCAATTCTACCAACTTTTATATTATGAACTTCTTCATGAACATTCAAAGTCTTAATATCATAAATATACTGACAAAAAAAGTTTTATTTGTGTTTTTTAAGTGTCTGCGTTTAATTATATAATAGAATTTTATAATATTTTCACCGTTCAATCTATCATCTTAAAATTCAAAAACCAATAACTGATGTTATGTACTTAAATTTTCAATCGAACTGACCTTACAATTTTTCCAATCACGATGTTTTATTTTTCTCATAAGAAAATAACTAATTTATTTTTTATTTGATCCATTCTTATAAATGATAATATACTAATAACTTTTTTTAAATAACGTATTAGTAATAACAATATCGTAAGCTAAGAAAATCTAATATAATTTTACCTTCTTTATTTGTCACTTCAAAATTATAGCCACCATGAATATTTTTAAAATCTGCTACCATTCTGTCAACATGCCCATTTAAATCTCCAATAATAAAATTTTTTTTATTCATGAGGCATCCATTGTATTAATTTTTCTAAATCATTCCAAAATTTTTCTTTTGAATATATATCCAAACCTACTTAGCAAGCATAATCACTAATGATATTAGGAATCTTAATATTAATAACAATCATTAGAGTAATAACTTTATCTTCAATTCTACTAATTTTTAAAACATTATCTTTTAAACTCTTATCTACAATTACACCACACCATGCCTAACATACTCCTACATAAATATCAAATTTTAAAATCTAAACTATCAATCTCTTTCGTTTTTTCTCCAACTCATTTTCTTGAATGGATATAGTATTTATCTTCTTATGAATTATAATATCTACTAGTTTCATTAATGTATTTATGAAGGTTACTATATTCCAAGCTCTTATCTTAATATTATTTTTTATGAACTAACTTCTTTGTCTGCATCCATCCATAATATAGGAACTCTTGTCTATTTAACACTACACCCAAGCATCGATGCAGTTGTTTTTGCACGTTTATCACTTTATTCAAATCATACAATGTGTTGTTTCCATGGGATGCCCTAGTATTAACACAATGATTTAAAGTATTTATGTCATAATTTTTCAAAAAAAATTTCATGTTGGTTGATGACTATCTAAAGTAACCCACCATTTTTCGCATCCAAAGCAGGAGACCCAACAATGACAGTATTTAACAAGACACCAAATACAAAAAACAATCAACTAGTGAAAAAGAATATAGAAATTTCTTTAAACCTCTTAATGCATACATTAGTAACCAATACATGGAAAACCAAATTGAAAATAAGGACCATTTCTCGACGACCAAGCTTCCTTGACTATGACTTAGATGGGGGTTGCCAAGAGGTAGACCTTTCACAGACAGGGATTGATTTTTTATTTATTCCTTAATTAGTGGTGCTTTAAAAGAAAGCATCTTGAGTTTAATTTTTTTTAGGATACCATGATAGCAAACATTCCTAATTTAGGTCTCACTAGAAGAGGATGTGGGGGTTGTCATTGTCGGTCCCATGCTCGAATGTGAAAAAATGGAGGGTTCTATTAGGTTATCGACAGCCAGCGTAAAACTTGTCAAAATAAAATCATGACATGAATCCTTTTGAACATTATGTAACTGCTAGGGCGTCCCCTGGAAGCAACGCTCTGTATGGCACGAATACATTGAAAGGTGTGCGAGAATTGCTACACCAGCGTCTGGTGTAGTATCAAATAAGCAGGAGTTCCCACATTACAGACGAATGCGTGTAAAGAAGTTAATCTATAAAACTAATGAAACTAATATTAGGATAGGATCTTGGAATAAAGGTATTTTTAAAGGTAAATTAATGAAATTAGTTGATATTATGATGCATAAAAGGATTAATATTTGTGTATTTAAGAAAATTAAATGGGTTATAGAAAAGAGTAAGTAGACTGATAACTTTNTAAGAAAATTAAATGGGTTATAGAAAAGAGTAAGTAGACTGATAACTTTAGTTTTAAACTTTGGTATTCTGGTAAGAGTCGCACTAGAAATGGTGTAGGTGTAATTATAGATAAGAGTTTGAAAGATAATATTGTGAAAATTAATAGAGTTAGAGATATAATTATAGCCTTTAAGATTATTATGGATATTAAAATTTTTAATATTATAAGTGTTTATGCTCCTCAAGTAGGTTTAGAAGGGGTTTAAAGATAAATTCTGAAATGACTTAGAAGATTTAATACAAATGACATCTCTTGAAAAAATTTTTATAAGAGAAAATTTAAATGGGCATGTCAGTAGAGAGTAAAAGATTTCAAAAATATTCATTAGATTTTGCTTTAGTGTATTATTTTGTTATTACTAATACTTTATTCAAAAAAAATATGAGTATCTTATTACTTATAAGAATGGATCTAATAAAACACAAATTGATTATTTTTTTATGAGAAGAAGAGATCGTCGATTCCAAGTAAGGATTAATAATAAAGGAACTTTCATTGTAGAATCAGTTGGTGGAGCCTAAAAGACATAAAATTATTTTCACGAGTAAAATTCAATATTTCAAAATTTGAGATGTTTATGAAGAAGCGAATACTATGTGGTATAAAGTAACAAACACTATTAAACAAGTGACAAAAGATGTGTTTGGAGAATCAAAAGAAAAAAATTTCTATAAATAAAAATAGTTAGTGGTGGAATAATAATATGCAAGAAAAAAAAATATAAGAAGATATGCTAAAAAAATTGGTTTAAATGTAAAAGCAACTAGGAAAATTATCAAACGACCCGCAAGGAGTCTAAAAGAATAATCTGCGACGCAAAAAATTCTATTTTTAGTGACATTTATAACAGATTAGATACTAAGGAAGGTGAAATATATATGTATAGACTAATCAAACATAAAGAAAAAAAAAAGTAAGGATTTAACTTAATGTATTAAAGATGAAAATCAAAAAGTATTTTTCTTAGAAAAAGATATTTAACATAAGTGGGTGAGTTATTTTGATAAACTTTTTAGTGAAGTTTTTGAAAATATGATTGACCTTGGTGATCTTAATATCATTACAAATAATTAATTTTTTCATTTTTACCGTCGCATTAGTAAAAAAGAAGTTAAGAAGGCTTTAAAGAAAAACAATGATGGAAAGTCTACAATACCTGATGATACCCCAATTGAAGTGTGGAAATTTTTAAGAGATTTGGGAGTTTCTTGGTTTACTAAACTCTTTAATATTATTTTAAAAACTAAAAAACGCCTAAGGAGTGGAGGAAGATTACCTTGGCCCCCATTTTTAAGAATAAAGGGGATGCACAAAAGTGCAAATTATAGAGGAATTAAATTGATGTGTCATACTTTAAAATTATGGGAGAGGGTAATTAAACATAAGTTAAGACGTATAACAAATATTTCTCATAATCAAATTGGATTTATGTTGGGCAGGTCTAATATGGAAGCTATACATTTATTGAGAGGTTTGATGGAGAAGTTTAGATATAATAAGGAGAATCTACATTTGATTTTTATTGATTTAGAAAAAGCTTACGATAAGTTTTCAAGAGATATCCTTTGGAGAGTTCTTGTGAAGAAAGGAGTTGATATGACTTATATTCAAGTCATATACTAAAGTTGTCGAGAAGAAATGTGTTTATATGACTTATATTCAAGTCATTAAAGATATGTATACTAGAGCTGTTATTGTGTTCGAACTGAAGGAGGATTGACCAATTATTTTCCTATTTTTGTTGGATTACATCAGGGATCATCTTTAAACCCATATATTTTGCTTTAGTTATGGATGGTCTTACTGGACAATTTATAGAAGGATGTACCTTGGTGTATGCTTTTTGCTACTGTTATCCTTCTCGTGGATAAGATGAGAGATAAAACTCAGGAAAAACTTGAATTATGGAGGTCTACATTGGAGTTTAAAGGCTTCATTTGAGTAGAACTAAAATTGAATACATGGAATGTAATTATAGTAGTAGTAGCTCTAGTGACAGAAATGTAACTTTGGGGGATCAAATTATTAAAATTTGTGAACGATTTAGATATCTTGGGTCTATTGTTCAAAGCAATGGTGATATAGATGGGGATGTTAATAGTAGAATTCAAGTTGGTTGGTTGAAGTAGAAGAATGCTTCGGGCCTTTTGTGTGGTATAAAAGTACCATTTAGATTGAAAGGAAAATTTTATAAGATGGTGGTGAAACTTGCAATGCTCTATGGCGCTGAATGTTGGCTTTTAAAAGAGAAGCATAATACTAGATTAAGTGTTGCCGAGATGAGAATGATTAGGTGGATGAGTGGCTTTACACTTAGAGACAAAATGAGAAATGAATATATCTAAGTGTTGCCGAGATGAGAATGATTAGGTGGATGAGTGGCTTTACACTTAGAGACAAAATGCTAGTGTTGCGAGATGAGAATGATTAGGTGGATGAGTGACTTTACACTTAGAGACAAAATGCGAAATGAATATCTTCATGATAGGGATGTTGTGGCTCCAGTGACGAACAAAATGAGAGTCTTCTTAGATGGTTTGGTCACATTAAACGTTGATCATCTTATGATCTGATTAGAAGAGTAGATGTTTTAGATTTGACTTATGTTAAGAAAGGCAGAAATAGACCTAGGAAGACTTGGGCTTATTGTATAATAAATGGTGTTAATTTCTTAGAAATAAATAAAAATATGACACTAAATAGGACGCAAAGAAGAAACAGGATTGATGTAACGGACCCCACGTGGTGGGATTAAGGCTTTGTTGTTGTTGTTGTTGTAGAGGAGGACGTGGGGATCAATTTTAGTGACGAATGTGTAAGATGGGGGCTTGCTTGTATGTATGGTGGCTTATTAAAATAGAAGATTAATCAAGTTGATTTAAACCTAATGCATCCTACTATTTCAAAATTCATCTACTTGGCCCTTTTCATTGACTTGGTATTATAGAGTTATCAGCTTAGTTTTGTTCTTCTTGGCATCTTTCAAAGAACCCGACCCAAGGGTCACCTTCTCGACCTCTATCATTGACTCGACATCCTAGAGCAATTGACTTGAACAAATTCTTCACTTTTCCAATGAACTTGTCCCATGGCTCGCCCTCTACCATTGGACAAGCATCTAGAATAGTAACTAGGTAGTGTAGACTCTACATCATAAACTTGACATAACGGACTATCGTCTTAGAATTAGTATCAAATTCAATTGCTCTAGTCACCCCATTGAAACCTACACCATCACATGTCCGTATAAAGATAATGTGTCAGTATGTCAGGTGCTAACCATCGCTTGCCACACCACCCGATTCAAATCTAACTGTTACAGATTGTTTTCATTTGACCTTGGGCCACTATCTTAAAAAAAATGGAAGACTGTCCCACAAAGCAAGGCGCACCCTATGCTCTTGTCCACCCTCTACTTTTCTTCTATGCCCTCCAAAAGTGGTAGAAGAACATCTGGGCAATAGATCAAGATATTGCATTGAGTCCACATTTAGGGGCAAGTGAACTAATGGTTCCCCAGAGCTGGAAACTCCAGTTGACTTACATAATGAGTTGAAGAGCTCATCTTAAAAAGACTTTTAGCACTTTTTTTAGGCATCCACCCTTTGCTCATTCTAAATTACTAATTCCTTGCATCAGATTCTCATTCCTCTCCTAAGAGTACATTTTAAGCATTCACGGTTGTTGTGGCCAGGCCCTCTACCTAGCGGCATTTCCTTAGCCACCATCCCTAAAGATGCCAAGGAATGGCCAGCTACTTTTTTCATTGAAATTAGGTTTCTTGCAGGTGTCCTCTGTAACTCTTGAAGGTGGACTTCAGTACCCTAATTAAGAGGTTAATGAGGCCTTTTATAAAAAAAAAGTGCTTTACTGACATGAGCAGTTATCTACTTATTCAATTTTCCGTTATTCTTTCTCTTTAGGAGAAAGCCAATAGCACGTCTCACAATCGTGCCATGACCCCTACCGTCACAGAAGTCATCAACTCCCTTTTTAACTATCATCTCCACTTTTACAGTCAATGTGTTATGTCACGTAAGAGTTGGCCTTGTAAGCCCTTAAGAATTGAAATATCTACATCCAAAAAGAAAAAAAATAATCATCTCGTCTGATAACATGTGCGAACTCATCATGAAATCGCAGTTTCCCACGGCCATGGCCACTGACCCTTTTGCTCAAACCACACGCCCTGAAGCGATGCCTCCAAAGATAATTGTCCAAGTATTCACCATCAACCATGTCAACCTCTGATCCAATACCAACTACCATCACTTCTACTCACATGCTCTAAAGGCTGACTGCCCGATATTCTAGACAAGATCTCTCTCACGTTAGTACAATAACACTCACCCTAACACCTTCTTGGCACCCATTTTTCCTTCAAGGTCAAACATTCATATGCTTGCCAACCACTCCACGCCTAAAGCTCCCTCCACGATGACTCCTAATTCAATTTAGCAGCCTTCGTGTCTAGGATAAAGCCAACAAGAGGAGGAAAGTTCCCTGATAATATTTGATTATTTATGCTAATAGTTCTTTAATAATTTGAAGGCTAATAAAATAATTTATATTTGTTAATAACATGGGTTAAGCTTCTGTTGTTAGGGCCAAGCTCTTAAAGAGTAGCCTAAAAACCCGACAAGGTAAGGATCTGAATGTTTAATGTACTTTTGTCCACTACATTGCATGTTCTCTATCTATTACTTCTGAAAACATATATGGAGATTTACTATATTTCTTGACCATCAGGTGCTTGTGTGGTGTGTTCCGTTATTTTCTTTATAGACAAACTTGCTAACCTCTTTAAAAAACATTTTAAAAAATAAAACTTGATAAAATCAGTTATGAATTTCTTGACCTCCGAAGGATCTTTCCATTAAAATCTTTAGCAGAATTATGCCCATTATAATTTCATAATAGAACAGCTTTATAGTATTTGGCTACATGCTCCCAAGTTACAAACTTGGTCCACGAGTTTTTCAACAATTTTATATTGAATGGGATTGAGATGTGTCGGTATTAACCTCCATATATGCTCCGCTCGAAAAAAAAAAATGAAAATCGAGCACTACAATAATCTGCTCTGAGCTAATTCATATCAATCATTGTCGGAGTCGCTCAAATAATGCTAAATCATAAAACGAATTACGATAATGCATCCAAAGCAACAAAATTATTTGAGCGGTCTTCAATGGTCAAAAGGTGCAAGCACGGTAAAAATGACAGATTGTCGCCACGATGTGGCTAATTTGAGCTTGAATTGTCTGAATCATCACTGAAGTTGATCAAACAAGCTCCACTCAAAAATTAAATTGTGTGAGCGCATCTGAAACATTGAATTTGACTAGGAATGACACCTATATTGTTGAGCGCCTCCACACGAATCATCGATATGTGTGAAATGTGATGTTAAGATGTAGTGCTTTTTTTACATTTTGTGTGTCAGTTTTAGTATTTTATCTGGTATATGTTGTGTATATGAGCACTATACATGAAACAAACTTAGCAAATAGAGAATATTACAAAATCTGAAGATTAGCACCCCAGTGCCTAGGACATTATGTTGTGATGCCATATAGCAACCCAGTGCCTAAGACATGGTGTCGTAATGCCATATAGCACCTCAACATTGATGGAGCGGTGCCTTAGTGCTTGACGATGTCCATTTTGATGTTAAAAACCCAAGAGAACAATACTATGGCGCCAAACATCGACATTCCAATGCCCTTACCTTACCGCCACGGCTTCCCAAAGAGCAAAATTGCAGTACCTAATGTCGTACCCAAAGGAACAAACCTCACGAAAGGCAGGGCTCAGTGCCAATGCCACCGCACCCTAAACCAATGGTCTGCCACTACCACAACAACCCCCTAACACTCTCCATCGGTTTAGATCAGTTTAGGTTGTTCTTCGACGGTTTGGACAAGTTATGTATAAAAAGAGAGTTTTGGGGATGGAAGGGGGTCCAATAAGTGTATTTTTTGTGTCTAGTGTCTAGGTTTCTATTCTCTCAGTGTTTTGAGTAAGTGTGAGTATATCAAGAAAAAGAAAACTAGAAGGAAGATCTATTCTAGGGAGCAAGATTTCGTCAATCAAGTTTTTTATTTCTTTTATTTCATAAACTTGGTTTGAAAGATTAATGCAATTCATATTTTGGTTTCAAATCATGTTTAACACTCATTTTTCTCTTCATTAGACTGGTTTTCTTTAAATTCTAGGGGAATGAGTACTAGATTCTTGAACTTTGAATGCCTATGTTGATGTTTTAACTTTCCATGCTTAATTTACATTCAAATTGGTCAATTGGATTAATTAAAATTATTGTAATCTAGGATTATCAAAAAAAGACTAGAAGAACAACTAGATTAAAATGTAAGTGTTTAGCGTAATAGAAATATTAGCAATAGATATTTGTAATCATTTTGAGGAATGGGGATGACTAGGAGTTCCTCCATGGTTTAGGAAACTTGACCATAATATGAAACTTCAATACTTGTTATATAAGTGAATATGAAATATTAGATCTTATTTGTCAATTATAGTATAAGAATCCCTTAGAGGAACCTAGGTTTTACTAAAACTAATTTAAGCGAGATTTTCAAACTAGGAAAAAAACTCATGAACTTTAGTCTTTTCATTTTAAAAATAAGATTTAGAAACTTTCTAAAACTCAAATTCCAAAAACTTTTGAACTAAAATTTGGATGAGTAGACTAGCTATTAAACTATTTTAAAAAATAACAAGTTTTTTATACAACTTGATCAACACTTATACTTGGGTGATTTATGTTGTGTTAACGTATTGTAAATTAAGTTTTTGATAGCGTTGCTGGAGAAGAATGTAATTTTTTTAATTTAGGATAATACTAGTTGACGATTTAAGGTTTAGATTCAAAAACTCAGAGTTATTTACTGTTTCTATTTTGTTTGTTTATTGTGTTTAAACTATTTTGAAATGTTGCATGTTCTCATAAACACTGTCACTCAAAAGCTGTATGTGAAAGGTGGAGGGTTGAATTACGTAATTGACAACCATAAAATTTATCAAAAAATCATGACATAAATCCTTTAGATCCTTGTTTAAATGCTAGGACATCTCCTGAAAACGACACGTTGTATGACCTGAATACAGTGAAAAATATGTAAGAGTCGCTACACTGGTACCTAGGTATAGTGTCAAAAAAATCAATGGTTCTCGCATTACGGACGAATGCGGGTAAAGAAGTTAGTCTATGAAATTAATATTATGATAGGATATTGGAATATAGATACTCTTAGAGGTAAATTAATAGAATAAGTTGATATTACAGTTCATAGGAAGATAAATATCTTATATATTTTACAAAACTAAATGAGTTGGAGAAAAGCCTAAGGAGATTGATAGCTTAAGTTTCAAATTTTGGTATTAAGGTAGGAGTCACACTAAAAATAGTGTAGGTGTATTTATAGATAAGAGTTTGAAAGATAAGACTGTAGAAATTAGTAAAATTGAAGATAGAATTACATCTCTTAAAATTATTGTTGATACTAAGATTTTTAATTTTATAAGTGTTTATGCTCCTCAAGTAGGTTTAGCTATAAGTTTTAAAGAAAAATTCTAAAGAAAAATTCTAGAGCGAAGTGGAAAAATTAATAAAAAGAAGAAAGAATTTTATTGGAGGATATTTAAATGGACATGGTAGTAGATTGATAGAAATTTTAGAAATATTCATGTTGACCATGTTTTTGGAGTGATTAATGAATAAAATAGTCATATTATATTTTGCTTTAGCGTATGATTTTGTTATTGCTAATACATTATTTAAGAAAAAAAGATGAGCATATCATTACTTATAAGAATGGATTTAATAAAGTTCAAATTAATTATTTTCTTATAAGAAGAACAGTTTTTCACGAATGTAAAGTTTGTAAGGTTATTCTAATTGAGAATTTAAGTACTTAACATCGATTATTAGTTCTGAATTTTAGGATAAAAAGTTGTAAGATAAAGAATACTAGAAAAATTATCATAAAATTAGATGGAGGCACCTAAAAGATAAAAATAAAATTAATTTTATGCGTAAACTTCAAGATTTCTAAATTTCAGATGTTCATGGAGTAAATTGTATGTGAGGTAAAGTAACAAATACTATTAAACAAATGATAAAAGATGTGTTTGGAGAATCAAAAGAAAAAGTTTCTATAATGGTGGAATAATAATGTTCAAGAAAAACTAAAATATAAATTGTGTTATAAAAATTGATTTGAACACAAAAGTCTAGAGAATTTGAAAAATTATAAGGTAGCGCGTAAGGAGTCTAAGAAAATAATTTGTAACGCGGAAAATTTTATTTTTAGTGATCTTTATAATATATTTGATCCTAGTCAAAAAAAAAAAAAAGAGAAGTAAAGAATTAACTCAAGTAAAGTGTATTAAAGATAAAAATCAAAGAGTATTTTTTTAGAGGAATATATTCAACATACTTGAGTGAGCTATTTGATAAACTTTTCAATGAAGTTTCTAAAAACATGATCACCATTAATGATCTTAATATCGTTAATAATAAGAATATTATTTATTTTTACCATTGCATTAGTAAAAAATAAGTTGAGAATGCTTTAAAGAAAACCATGGGTGAAAAATTAGTAGGCTCTGATGATATCCCAATTGAAGTGTGAAATTATTTCAGACATTTGATTGTTTCTTGACTTACTAAACTCTTTAATATTATTTTAAAACTTAAAAGATGTCTGACAAGTGGAGGAACAGTATTTTGATCATCATTATAAAGAATAAAGGGGATGCACAAGAGTGTGCAAATTAGAGAGGAATTAAGTTGGTGTGTCATACTTTAAAACTATGGGGAGAGGTTAATTGAAAATAGGTTAAGACAAGTTGCAAAGATTTCTCATAATCAGTTCGAATTTATGTTGGGCAGGTCTACTATGGAAGCTATACATTTATTGACATGTTTGATGGAGAAGTACAGAGAGAATAAGAAGGATCCGCATATGATCTCATAATCAGTTCGAATTTATGTTGGGCAGGTCTACTATGGAAGCTATACATTTATCGACATGTTTGATGGAGAAGTACAGAGAGAATAAGAAGGATCCACATCTGATTTTTATTGATTTAGAAAAAAACTTATGATAAGATTTTAAGAGGGCTCCTTTGGAGAGTGCTAGAGAAGAAATGTGTTAATATGATTTATATTCAAACTATTAAATATATGTATACAAAAGTGATTACTTATGTTCGAACCGAAGGAGAATTGGCCAAGTATTTCCCTATTTCAGTTGAATTACATCAGGAATCGGCTTTAAACCCATATCTCTTTGCATTAGTTATGGATGCTCATACTGGACATTTATAGGAGGATGTGCAGTGGTGTGAGTTTTTCGCTGATGATATCCTTTTTGCAGATAAGACTAGAGAAAGAGTTTAGGAAAAACATGAATTATGGAGGTCCGCATTGGAGTCTAAAGGCCTTCGATTGAGTAAATCTAAAGTAGAATACATAGAATATAATTTTAGTTATAGTTGCTCCAGTGACAAAGTTGTAACTATGGGTGATTAGGTCATTAAAAGGTGTGAATGTTTTAGATATCGCGTGTCTATTATTCAATGTGATGGTGATATAGATGGGGATGAAAGTAGTAGAATTCATGTTGGTTGGTTGAAGTGGAGGAATGCATCGAGATAATGTGTGATAGAAAAGTATTGCTTAGAATGAAAGGAAAATTTTATAAGATGACGATGAGACCTACAGTGCTCTAAGGTGCAGAATATTGGTCTTTCAAAGAGAAGCATAAAATAGAGTTAAGTAAATGAGAATGCTTACGTGAATGAGTGGCTTGACCCTTAGAGACAAAATATGAAATGAATATATATGTGATAGGGTTGGTGTAGCTTCAGCGATGGAAAAGATTAGAGAGAGTCGTCTTAGATTATTTGGTCACATCAAACGTCGACCATCTGAATCTGGTTAGGAGAGTACATGTTTTAGATTCCATTTATGTTAAGAAAGGGAGAGGCAGCCCTAAAAAGACTTGAGCATGTTGTCTAAAAAATTATCTTAATTTATTAGAATTAAATAAAAATATGACACTCAAAAGGACGCAATGGAGAAAAAGGATTCATGTAACCGACCCCACTTAGTGGGATAAAGGCTTGTTGTACTTGTTGTTGTATATTCTTATGAAAAAATAAAAAATATAAACATTGTGATTAGTTTTTTTGGTTTTCTATGAGTATTGAATTTCACTGTGCTTATTGCTGTGAATTATTGCTTTTTGTAAAAATAAGAATCTTGTTTTGATAGTTAGTTTAGGGTCACAAGCTAGTATTAGGTTTGTCTGTGTAAGATTCAATTAGTGAACTTTTTCCATTTGTCCCTAAGATTAACATAACTGATATAAAAATTAGAAAACTTACAAAAAAAAAGAGACTTCAGGAGAAATGACAAACCCACGGGAAAAAAATATTGAGCTTAGAGCTTTTAGGAATTTTGTCAACCCTATAATACATGAAATACATCAGAGTATTAATAAATCTATCATTCAAGTCAATACCTTGAACTCAAACCTATAATAATACAAATGTTTCAAAATAATTAGTTTGGTAAATCATCTACAAAGACCCAAATTTACATATAGTCAGTTTTTTAGAGTTCTGTTCGACTCTTAATAGAATGTTGTCACTGATGATGTTGCAATGCTTAGGTTGCTTTTCTTCTTTCTTAGAAAAATTTAAAATGTGACCAAATTTTTTACCAGCTGGGTCAATCACAACTTGAAATGATCTTGCACAGAAATTTTTAGCTAAATATTTTCCTCATTTCAAAATATTCAAGCTAAGAAATGACATTACTTCTTTCAATCAGATTAATAGATAGCCGATATATGAAGCTTGAGAGAGATTTATGAACTTATTTAAGAAATGTCTACACCACACCCAACCAACTTGACGGATTATACAAATCATTTGTAGTGGGTTGATGGGGCCATTAATATCCATAATATATGCTATAGGAGGGCCTTTAATGTCAAAATCCTTTAAGGAAGCTTATGCACTTATTGAAAAAAGAAGCTACAAATAATTTCCAATGGACGTCCTAAAGGGTTCACCCTAGAAAAGTTACTAACAAGATGTGCTATATATTCAGACTTCACATGTGGCCACTATATCTATAAAGATAGACAACTTTAGGATGAATTCAATGCAAGGATCACTAGTAATCAATTAAAAAGCTAACAGTTAAGGAATCCTAGTATTATATTTGTAAAGTAAATGAATATTGTTAATAATAGACCAAACTTTTATTCAAATACACATAATTTTGGTTGGAAAAATCATCCAAACTTTAATTTAAATCATACTTAAAATATAAGGAATTATCAATAGGGTGGCAACGAACAAAATTTCTTAAGCAATTGGAATAAAAATGGAAACAATTTTGACAATCGAAAACCCACTTACTTATAATACAAGAAAAAATAAAAACTATATGCATGTCAGTCAAACTTTTAATAAATCAATAAAAATATTTGATGATTTTCTAAAAAGCTTAACATATCAAAAGCATATTAATATAATTATATATTTTGTACAACTTTCACAATAGCACCATCTAAATAATTATCACTTAAGACACATCAACATCAATATCTTTTTTCTACATACGTGCACATGTATCTTAGTATTATCCCACTAAAATCAATAGATATAATCCCTCATGCACATACAAGCAATCAGCATAACACATAACTCATATATTCATTATAATTCAACATACTAATAAAGCATACACCAAATGCATGAGTAAGTAGCTACAAAAATTTATAATGTAATCGATAATGAAAAAAATATATCTTAATTTAAATAAAACTTATACAAGTATCATTAACTAAAAAAAAGTTGAGAATAAACAAATTATCTATAGATTAAAAGTAGAAGTACTCACCTCGATTGTCGATGAATTTGTTATTTGATTTGTCTAGATATTGACTCGTTAGATGTAAAAAATGATATAAAATTTAATTAATTTATTATTTTAAACGTTTCATTATTCCATTATTTTATTTTTATGAACTCCTAATTATACATACATATCTAATATATTAAAGCGGAAAAGATATAGAAAGTTGTATGAGAGGACATAAAAGAAAGTCCAAATCACACAATAGAGCAAACACAAATCCCAAATAAAGCAAAGATACAAAAAAGATAAAAAAATAAAAAACCACAAAAATGCGCAAAAGTGTTAGGGACCTTTCACTTTAGTCCTCCCTCTGTCTCTAGTTCTCGGAATTGAGTCGGCTAACAAATTGATAAGGTGAGTATCATTGCCCGAAGTAACCAAAGTATCATCCATCAGATTCCTGAGCTCAAGTAGGTCTCTATTCTTCTTCTTTCTCCTAGATGTGTAAATCTGTCATTCTTCATCCAAAGATTGACTCATCTGATCAGTAGATTTCAAAGTTGGTCGGATAGGTGTAGGTTGTTGCACATCATGATCCTCATGAGTCAGAGTAACATTAACATATTGCTCGACCTGATGAGGCNATTGAGTCGGCTAACAAATTGATAAGGTGAGTATCATTGCCCGAAGTAACCAAAGTATCATCCATCAGATTCATGAGCTCAAGTAAGTCTCTATTCTTCTTCTTACTCCTGGATGTGTACACTTGTCATTCCTCATATGATGATTGACTCATCTGATCAATAGATTGTTCCAAAGTTGGTCGGACAGGTGTAGGTTATTGCACATCATGATCCCCATGAGTCTGAGTAACATTTACAGCTTGCTAGACCTGATGATGTTGTGTGTTCAACCAAATTTCCTCAGAAGCAGATGAAGTGATGTCTCTTTTAACAAGCAATCTGGCTTCAGATGGACGAAAAAGATTAAAAGTAGGAATGTCCGTTTTGAGTGGCTTACCATAAGCTGAGGCAATAGCGTACAAAACTTTTTGAGTAAAATAATAAATCAGACCAGGAAGGCGAATCCAACCGTGAATGATTGGAGGTTCCGTCTGGGGCTCAAAATCCACAGGTCATTTCAGAATCTTCATTGCTCTGTTATAAATCCAGATTATCCTTCTAACAAATAAGCGCATGTAATCCTCTTCATTATGAATTTGTATGAAAATGTGTCTTCCATCAAACAGTTTAATTTTCCACTCCCCAACCAGGTGCACAAACTCAAATTTCATACGAATCAGCTCCATTTTGGGATAACCATATAAAAATTTCTCGACTAAATTCAGTCGACAAGAGGAAGCAAGTTGAATATCTTCAACTTCTGTAAAAAAAATGTCAGACTTCCCATTCTTCCTACCAAGCTTCTTGATATCCTCCTACTCAAACAAATGAGGAAAAAAGCACGATTTATGTGTAGTTGAGGCATGGATACCCGCGAGGGCAGCAACATACGGTCTGTCTGATGCCATCCCCAATAGATGGAAGGGTGGCGTTAAGAACAGTGAAGAAAACAAAGCAGAGAGCAAAGTCGGAAGCCAGAAAACAGGGAGCAGGAGCGAAAAACCCCTTTGAAGAAGCCCTGCGAATTCAACTCGAGCAGAAAGGACACGAATATGGGTCTGTTATTGCGCAGCTATCGAGCTGGGTCGACACCCTTCAGCCTACAACGAACAGACGACAGCCCGACAACAGAAGCGGACGACGCTAGAACCCCTAAGAATTCGGCTCAAGCAGAAACAACTCAAGCCTGCAGCGAAGCACCGCAGAAGACGAGTCAAACGATGCAACCTGACGAAATCGCTACGAAATAAGAAGACGGTGTGAGCTCTTCAACCAGATGAAGCCGGCGACGAAGGTGAAGTAGAGGAAATTAGAGTAAGATGCAAGAAATATCGTAGTAGATGCTAGGGTTCGCCATGAGGCGAAACCCTAAAGCCTATGTGTGTGTGTGTCTATCTTGTGGCTCCTTACGCGTTAATATTCAAAAAGATTACAAATATGGGTGGTATGGTGGATCCCATCTAAAAATAAAAAAATACATTTTAAGCCTAGGAGTTTCAAAATCCACAGTACAACGTCAATCCAAAAAGTAAGCAAAACACCCAAAAGTTATACTAACCCAAAATACAAGAGACCCAAAACAGATATGCTTCGAGCAGCTCCAACCAATCCTATCCTGCGCCAAAAAAATGTTACACAGTCTGAAAGACACTGCAACAAAAACTAGGGTCTGTTTGGGGCAGCTGCAGCTTATTGAATAATAAGCTGATAAGCTAATTAAAAATAATCTGCTGATAAGCTAGGTGCGGTGGCTATTAGAAATTTTTATTTTTTGGAAAAGTCAAACCGCTGTCAGGAGGCTTCTACTGCACCTAGATAGGTGCGGGGTGAAAACGCCACTTTTAGCGTTTTCAAAATGCCACGTTTAGCGTTTTCAAAACGCCACTTTTAGCGTTTTCAAAACGCATAAGCTGTCAAAACGCAGTTTAACCAAACAGTCTAGGTGCGTTTTCAAAATATCACCACACCAAATAAGCTGTCCCAAAAGGACCCTTAGAAAAAACCTGCAGCCAGAAAAGCCTCAAATGGTGCCACAAAAGCATTAGCAAGAGAACATAAAAGATCAGAAGGAAATCAAGCCGAAAATACATAAAACCATTTAGATGAGTTAGCTTAGAGATAGTACTTCCTACTGATATTATGGAAGTGACCAACAAAATGCATACAAACAGATTAGTAGTCCATATAAAGGAGCCTAAAATACCAAACCGTGAAACCATAAAGTGGAAGTAAAATTAAGCCTGCTCCAGGAAAATAGCAATAACCAAATAAATTAAAGGTGGTAAGGATATAAAAACACCACCCATCAAGTGCATACTACTATCCATTCTTTGATCAAGATTCCACAAAATTGCAATAAACAAATGACCATATAAATTAAAGGTGGTAGAATGTAAATCAATAAGAGCACCGCCCAGCAAGTCCAATATACCAACCATTCTTTGACCAAGCTTCCAGGTAAATAGCAATAACCAAATATAATAAAGCCGGTAAAAATCTAATTTATAGAGAAGCCACCAAGCAAGTCCCAGCTTCCAGCATACCGAAATAAATAGCAATATCCTAAGAATAAAGGTGGTAATAATGTAAATCATTGAAAAAAACAACACAGCAATTCCAACTACCAGCCAGTCGTGACCCTGGTCCAGGAAAATAGCAATAAACAAATAAATTAAAGGTGGTAAGGATGTATAAACACCACCCAGCAAGTGCATACTACTATTCATTCTTTGACCAAGCTTCCACCAAATTGCAATAAACAAATGACCACATAAATTAAAGGTGGTAAGAATGTAAAACATTAAGAGCACCACCCAGCAAATCCGATCAACCAGCCATTCTTTGACCAAGATTCCAGATAAATAGCAATAACCAAATATAGTAAAGGTGGTAAAGAAGCAACCAAGCAAGTCCCAGCTTCCATCAATACCGAAATATAAATAGGAAAAAAGTGATACCTAAAGAAAACCAATAGAAACACAAATCCCTCCAAAGCTAAAAACAGAAGCAAATCAAATCATTAGCATCTCCAAAAAGAAGAGTCAAGTGGATCGTCATTCAAGAGAGTGCAAAGATCCGGCAAGGGGAAAGTGCCATAGCTAACCTCAGAAGAATTCCTGGTCAAACGAGCTAACCAATTAGTCGGAGAGTTACCCTCTTTGTAAATGAAAGACAAATGAAAAATGAAATTACATCTTTTGATATAATCACGAATTCTATTCATATTGGCATGCAAATCCCATCAAGACGTAGTGGTATTGTAAAACTCATCAATAAGCGTTTGAGAATCTGTCTCAAAAATGATTTTTATAAATTTAAGTATAACCCCAACCTGTATTGCTAAGAGGAAGGCCCAACTTTCGGCCTCCAGAGGAGAGGCAACACAAATAGGAGAGGCAAAATAGTATAAACATTGTCCAAAATGATTTCGTAAGATCCCACTCGCAACTGCCGCGTGGAGATCCAACTGCCATCAAAATTAAATTTAACTCAGTCCAAAGGTGGTGGTTGCCATCTGAAGATGGTCATCCTACCCACTTTAGAGTGCATAATATCACCCGACAAAGAAAGGGAACTGCGGGCTTGTTTGAAGCGAGCAAGTATATTCGACACAATAATATAAGGAGAAAACAAATTATTACCGTACTTAGCCCCATTTCCAATCACCCAAATGAACCAAAAAAACACAAGAGGATACCATCGCAGATTTTTATCCACGGACATAGCAATTTTCCAAGTATTTAGATAATTCTCAATAGTAGAAGAGCAAGGTCATTTTATGTTGAAATGGTTACCCAACATATTGCAAATATGAGCAGCAAAAAGACACAACAAAAATAGATGAGCAACTGTTTCGAAGTCCTTTATATCTGTGTGTGTTAAATGTATAAAATTCTTATATTAATAATATAATTACAAAAAACTTTCTTCATTATAAAACTACCTGTGGTTGAGCCCTACACACGTACACTCTTTCTCTGCACTAGTTTCCTTCCCTTCCACTAGAGCTTCTCCGATTGACACTGCTTAAAGCTCGACGTTGCCTCCTCACACGAGAACTCCTTCGATCGCATGCAGCTTCAGCTCCCTCCATGTTAACATTGTGACTTGACAGCACTGCAAACCCTCGATGCCACTGCGTCCCTAACCTCCGCGTAATCATCTCCTTCACACACGGCTTGACTCCCAGGTAAGTCTATCTCACCTCTGCATCCCTCAAGCACGTCCTTTTATAGAGTGAAAGTAACTTCAGTTTCTCGATTCTTAGCCTTATCTTCCTCACTGTTCAACTCTTCGTTTTCTCCTTTTCTCTTCAACTTCCTAACCTTCTCGCTTCATCTCCCCTACTGTTCATTTACCCAACCCCTCCATTCCTCTTCCTTGATTCTCCTTTCCCCTTCCCCTATGTAACAAAACCTTAATAATCTTCCCCACTTATAAAAATTTCATCCTCGAAATTTATAAACAGACCTTAAGTAATTCAACATTAATTATTCATGAAACTACGATCATTCATGAATAGTAATCACTATAAATATAAAGACACGATACAAGGCAACTCAGCTATACTTCAAATAACAATACACAATTACTCAAGCAAGAAAGTTTGTTAGGAAAAATACCTTTGCATATAAGAAAACACTCTAATGCTACTTTTGTCACAACTCGGTCTGGGGCTTAGAATTAACCAAGACGCGAAGTCGGACCGTGGGAACTAAATGTCTATATACGTCTACAATTTAACAAATGAAAGAGCTAATAATCTAATTATATATATATATAATTATCTCATTACTGGTTGTCTGCGTCTTCTATAAATGTTATCTCTTCTAACGCTCATTTTTAATCACCTAATTACCTGAAAAATTAGTTTAAATTAACAATGAGCTAAATAAGTCAGTGAATACTCATACTCATAAGCCACAGTAACACAAGAGAAAATGAAGCAATATACATGTTAGTCAAATTTTTAATAAATCAATAAGAAAATTTGATGTTATTTAAAGAACCTCACAATATCAATAGCATATCAATATCATTTTATATTTTGTACATCTGTCACATGAGTATCATCTAAAAAATTAGGTCAATTAAAACAACCAATATCAATATTATTTTTCATATACGTGCACGGGTACCTTAGTGNATATATATATATATATATATATATATATATATATATATATATATATATATATATATATATAATTATCTCATTACAGGTTGTCCGCGTCTTCTATAAACGTTATCTCTTCTAACGCTCATCGTTAATCACCTAATTACCTGAAAAATTAGTTTAAACTAACAATGAGCTAAATAAGTCAGTAAATATTCATACTCATAAGCCACAGTAAAACAAGAGAAAATGAAGTAATATACATGTTAGTCAAATTTTTAGTAAATCAATAAGAAAATTTGATGTTATTTAAAGAACCTCACAATATGAATAGCATATCAATATCATTTTATATTTTATACATCTGTCACAGGAGTATCATCTAAAAAATTAGGTCAATTAAGACAATCAATATCAATATCATTTTTCATATACATGCATGGGTGTTTTAGTGTTCTTCCACTAGTATTATAAGAGATGAGTCAACCATAGTCAGTCATGCACATACAAGCAGTCAACATAAATATATAGTTCATGTATTCATCGCATTCAATTCTAACGGGGACGAATATCACAAATGGGGAGCAATATTCTTAAATACTACCCTTTTTTAATATGATTTTTTATTTGAAAGCCCAAAAAGGTAATATATTAAATAGAAAGAAAGATTCAGATACAATGTGTGGGAGGGTCCACGCATGGCACCCTGCCCACACAAAAACTACAAATGGTTCCAAAACTAGAAAAAACTGAAAAATGTATTAAATACTTAAATAAAAAGCCTAATAGTGTCGAAATACATAGTATCAGATGGCTAGAGAGCGACCCAATTTTGTCTTATTATTAAAAGGGATAATTAATCATATGGCTTATGACTATGGGAAACTGATGTCTTAAAGTCTTCACAAAATGAGGGTGTGATATTTGGGTAGTGTCTTATCTGCCATCTCATCTGTCTTGTAAAAATTTGACCTAGAACCTCATGTTAAACTCTCACTTTCATTCATTTCATTTCGATGGAGGTCAGCATATTGAATTTTTGGAGTTCACATTCAGTGTGTGGTTGTAGAATAATATTGAATTCTTTCCATTAAATACATAATCGTTATGTGCATTTGAGTCATCTTGCATATAGTAAAGAATATAAGACCATATTTTCCTCCCTCTTTTGAGCCTAGCCTTTCTCACATTACATCGAGGATTGTTGGCATGTTTTTAAATTCATTTACATAAAAATAAGAAGGCATGCCATTTCTAGTAGGCATATGTTCTATTCAGTCCTCTTGATGTTATTTGCCTTTTAATTGTGCAGTTAGGTGTGTGCTTGCTTATTATTAGTAATGTAAGTTAAAAATGAGACTAATAACATACAAAGATTAATAGATAACATGATATGACTAAATTGATGACCTCCTCAATAAATGTCACATTATTATAATGCATTTATATTTTTTTATATTTTTACACACTCGTCATATAGTCCTCTTACTTTTATATGGAAAAAAAGTTGTAAAAATGTTGGAACATCTTATTGCTATCTTTGCATGTTTTAACGCTCAACATGCATTTTTTCATTGGTTGGCCGCATCATGGACCATTTTGTCAATTGCATAAAGCTATGCATGACCATGGTCATGAGATGGCATAAATAGTACAATGATAAAGAATTAATTATGACCGGCTCATGTGATGACAAAAAAAATGAAGAAACAAATGTTTCATATTCCATAAATCATGTGACCGTCCAAGAACAATCATGTATGTGCCCATAATCTTTCTTGATCATTTGAATTACTACAACTTTTTATCTTCTTCTTAAACTTATGTGTGGGTATACATTAATTAAGGTTATAAGCATTATATAATAAAAAAATTAAACCACATTGAGTGTAGTGTTGCTTCTTCTTTAAGATTTGCCCAATAGCAACTCTGAACCTTGGTTCATAACCTGAATTTAACCTACTTTGGTGACAAGGTTTTCATTCTTGTTTTTCTTGGGGGTTTTCATTTACTCGTCATCTTCTCAACAGTTCTCTTAAATGTTTTGGAGCATAACTCTTTGTTCCACATCTTCTCTCTTCTAGCTTTTACCGATAAAGCCAATCTGTTAAAATGTCTCAATCCAGCAAGTTCGCCTTTCATCAACTCCATATAGCAAAACTTTCACATCACAGCCCCAAAGAGCTTCAACATCACTTTCCTAGCATCCTAAGCTATTGTACAAACGACACACAAAATCAATAACCTAAAAATCGGCTCAATTCCCACTACTCCTTGTTATATCCATCACAAACACAATAACCTTATATTTTCCTTCATATATCAATCGATTAGGTCCAATCACCCTTGGGAATTTTCTCCATGGTTTAAGGAAATGTAGAACCAATTCCTCTCATAGAATAGCTACCTCACCCTCATCCTTGTTGGTTGATATCGAGTTGCTATCCCCCATGAAACAACCCTCGTTCAATGGATTATAAATCTACATCTTCACCATCATTATTACTGACATCGTTCTTCCTCCCTAGCTATTGTGCTCATTTGTGATTTCCTTGCAAATTATGAATCCTTAATTAAAATGACAACTTAGAAATACCCTTATGATAAACAAAAAATATAAACATCTTTAATCAAGAGTTTTCCTCGGCTTCTCGTCCATGACATAATTAATCATCGGGAGTTAAGCGCATAGGAAAACAAAGAAACTATAATTAAAAAAAATCATGATTGATAGCATTTGTCATTCATGACAGATAGTCTTTTCATTATGGAGTATCTCTATGATACAGAACTCATTTGTCTTCAATTGATTGACAAGCTTGGGAGAAAATGCCACTGTTAATTCTCACTCCAACCAAATAGTACAGTCCGATTTCCTCTCCTAAGATCACGAGGATCTTTCAAAATCCACATAGTGGGGCACTTCAAACCTCAAATTTTCTATGAACTCACACACCATTTGTCTTTGGTACCAATTGATGTCAACATGAAAGCAAGAAGAATCTTCCTGAGGCTAAAAACTTTTGAAGGCCTGATGATGTTGATGACAATCTGCACCTTGGTTGTAGACTAATGAGGGATGGGGTCCTCCCAAGGGACGAAAGAAAGTAAGAAACAGAAAAAGGATAGAGAAGCCAAGAGAGGGAGAGGAGGTCATCTGCCCTTAGCTTGCAATCTTTTTTAATTCTACATCAATTAAATCCTTTACAAATATCATCTTATTATATAGAGGATTTTAGATATAAGAAAATGACAATAACTAATCTAAAGAGAAATCAAAACAAATCATGATGTATCTTTCATAAAGACAAATCTTCTATTATTTTTTTCTTTATGAAAGAAATTTTTAAATAAAGAAAGCCTTATTACTATTTATTGCATACCTAGTCCTAATATAGCGGGTAATATGTATAAATAAGCCAGATTCAAAAAAAGTGTTCACATGTCAAATATTTGAGTTATGCATCACTATAGCTCCTTGTACGCCTATTAGAAAGTTTTAAAAAGCTAAAAGAAAAATAAAACCTACCTTGTTCAATCACGCCTGCCAAGACCAAATGGTCTAGAAAGCAGGCTGATTTTTCTAGATGGAACATCCTGCGGTGTGTCCTGATTGGTCCTCGCATGTGAGTTATCCAACGAAACCCTGCCGAAAACAGAAAATAAGGCTATTATTATTAATTTTTACTTTGTCCTCTTTTTTTTTTTTTGCTAAAAGCAAGTCTATTTATCCGTACAATTAACTTGTTGACAGTCTTCCCTTCAATCAGCCATTGAAGGAAAATTAGTTTTGTGAAAGACAATAAATAATGCAGCTGTTTAAAAGATGGCCCGGTCATTACCATTCACATGAAACCTATACTAGATCAGCAGCATAGAAGATACTCGTTAACATGACTGGAATTATCACACGAAAAGAAAAATCTACCTTGGAGAAGTAGATGAAGGCCCTTGTGCTTTTGTTGGGCTGGACTGACTCTGCAGGGTAGCTGCCAACATCGTTTCAGCCATTACAGCCCTCTTTTCCATTTGTGCAATCAGAGCCATGGTTTCTTCATACTTTTCCTGCATGAATCTGGTAAGAATGGATAAATACATACAGAAAGTAAAGAAAGGTAGGTCAATAAAATTAAGGCAATTTGAATTAGTTACATATGATGTAAGCTTACAGTATCAGCAGAGACTGGATTATATATTAGGCAAAATAAGCATGACTTTTAAAATGACAAGAAGAATGGTAGATGCATTCATGTCATCATCATCATCAACAGCCCGTACACCAAATATTTGGAATCAGCTAATATTCATGGTAACCATCACACTAAAACCTAAAAATGATGTCGGTCACTCATTGTAGGACAAAAAAAGGATTACACACATTTAATCCATCAAAAAGAGAAGAAGCGCAAATTGATTGAATAAAACGAGCAAAGCCTCTTCATATTGTTGGCTTTTTTAGGAATATGAGGCTGTAAGACTTGACTTGAAAAGGGAGAGTATTGCAGTAATTACCATAAGATGAGCATATGAGATTGAGAGAGAGAGAGAGAGAGAGAGAGAGAGAGATTAGAAGCACAGGATTTCTTTGAGATGAACCAGTGCTTAAGTTGGAATCTAGGGTAATCATGGGGCATGCTTAATTTATATTGAGGATAATAAACAAAATATCGTACTAACACTATTTACAGAAATAGAATTGAAAATTTAAGAATCAACTAACCATATCATCTAATCCAAATTAAAATCAAATCCTATAGAATTTGAAACATAAATTAAGGATATTTAAAAAGATAATTCCAAGCTAATTTATATAAAAATAAGCATTATAAGAAAATACAAATTTAAATTCAGGAACTAGCCGTATGTGGATTCAGTCTGGAAAAGCCATGAGCCTGAATTACAAAGTTCATGTACTGCATCATTATGATTCTATGATTTTGGGTTGTTTTGATTTGAGATTACATCATGCAAGTAATTAATTGATCGGTATGAAACTGACCACAGTACATGCTACAGAGCTATTGGTACTAAACAGAATTTTCTCGAGTGGTACTTACTCTTATGATCTCATAAAGTTTTAAAATACAAAGCAATCTTGTAAACCATTCATTTTTACTTGAGGTAATATATGTAAACTTGGAGTAGACAACATTACAACAATGGAATGTGGCAAATAGAGAGTGCATTGCAAAGTTCAGTAAGTTAATTGCTTCAATACAAGCAATATAATAAGAGATGCAGCATAAAGAGAAAATACAACTAAATTTCAAGTGCGGAAAAAAACCTGGAGCATGTGGGAAGCATATTTTTGTGCAGCAGCATCTTGCTCGGCAAACATGCGGGCATCTTCCGTTACCTTCTGCTCTTGTTCAACACGTATCAAGACCTGCAATTATCCGTTCATATATTATGACATAAAGCACATCCAAAATATCTGAAGGCAAGTAGTAGGTCGTGCAGAAAAGGTACAAATAGAAACTGTCCGAACGCAATACCTGAAGCATGGCCTGCTCCTGTTCTTGCTTATCTGAAAGAGCTTGCCGCAATTCGGAAACTTCCTGCTCAAGCTGCTCGACCTAAAAAGTTAATGAACAAAACAAAAAGAGTTGTTGATGAGATGATTTCATTTGGCCATTGGTAAAATTCTTTTCTTATTACTATAGATGGCTAGAAAGATTCACTATGGAGATAATTTCTATACTAAAGAAATTACATGGAAAATAAGGAGAGAAAAAAAAATTTACATATAATTTTAATTGATATTTGAAGACAACAAATAACAGAAAATTTGATTTGAAATGATTTAAGAAAAGTGTTTAAAAAATAGTTTGAGAAATATAAGATGAAGCACTGACTACATTAGTATTAGTTGCAGTTGTTAAAGAGTTACCACTCAATGGTTGATTATATCAACAGCCATTATCTTGTTGAGTTTGTTAGGAAAATAAAAATAATAAATATTCAATGTTCGGTACATTGATGCAAGCCATTTGATTGAGTATACAATTTTCCTGAACGGTACTTAATTCCACCAGATTGGTAATCAGGTCTCCTCGCATGGTTATTTTAATAAAATCCCCTCTCGAGTTGCAGTCGTTAAAGAGTTCCCACTCATTGGTGGATTATATCAACAACCATTATCTTACTGAGTTTGTTAAGAAAATAAAAATAATAAATATTCAATGTTCGGTACATTGATGCAAGCCATTTGATTGAGTATACAAT
>JXCR01098090.1:25779-43853 GCA_002079205.1 Phalaenopsis hybrid cultivar | reverse complement strand
ATATATATATATATATATATTATTACTATTATTATTATTATTATTATTATTTAAAGGAATGACATGAGGCTATTATACGAGCCCGGACATTTCCAATGCGTCTGATAATTCGAGTACCACACCCTCCATTGGGGGGACTCGAACCCCAGACCAGAGGGGACTTACAACTGACAAGCAGATGCCCGACCAACAAATATAAGTTTGCGGCGCGCGCGCGCACACACACATATATATAATAAAATCTATGGTTGAAAATAGATAAATATTCATTTATTTTTAATCGAGTACAACAACCAAACTGATATTATCTACAAACTCTAGTATATTTAAAACAAATTTCTAAACTTAGAACAACTAAATGAACTAGCCATAAGCAGAAATGCCGAAAGAGCTGACAACAAGACCCCACTACTTCTCATTTGCTTCATAAACTCTCTCAATACAGATGTACAATCCATTCTTCGGGAGCATGCAGTAGAGAAAGAGCTTTGCTGTTTAAAATCTTTCAGACTTTTTGCTATTAAGAAATTCTCTTAGAAGCTCGAAGCAAGTTGTTATAATTTTGAAACTAATACAAGAATATAACATCTTAAATTGGATGAAATCTATCCCCGTTTGTATTTCAAGTTAAACAGCACAAAGATACAACCCACACTGAAATTATGTATTCTCTTCAGATTATCAGACGTCATCCACTAAAATTTCAAACAACAGCAATAAATATGACTTTAGATAGTCACCTTCACAAGAGAAATATATATGTTATCTTCTAAAATAAATTACTTCATTATAATTTACATAGAAATAACTTGAAACAAGTATAGAAGCAATCACAGTATTTTTTACATTTTATGCAAAGTATATAACACAATTACAAACAATTCCTATGCAAAGTACTTATTTTTCACATTTTATAAAAACTAAGTCATATGATATAGAAGTTATTAAAAAAAAAAGAAACTCACAAGCCTATAATCACGCAAAGAAATTCCATACGACACTTTTTCAAGTAAATTCAAAGATCAAAACTAATTTTCTTAGAGCAGTCATGTTAGGTATTACTCATATATCATATAAAGGACAGATATTGGAACGAAGCAAAGCAGAGCGGAAGAATCCGTCCAATTAAGGGAGTTTTGTTATGTCGGTTGAGGTGCGGGGGCAACGCCCTGCGGTACCGTACATGAGTAATTTTGTAANATATATATATATATATAAAATCTATGGTTGAAAATAGATAAATATTCATTTATTTTTTAATCGAGTACAGCAACCAAACTGATATTATCTACAAAGTTTAGTATTTTTAAAACAAATTTCTAAACTTAGAACAACTAAATGAACTAGCCATAAGTAGAAATGACTGCCAAAAGAGCTGATAACAAGACCCCACTACTTCTCATTTGCTTCATAAAATCTCTCAATACATATGTACAATCCATTCTTCGGGAGCATGCAGTGGAGAAAGAGCTTTGCTGTTTAAAATCTTTCAGACTTTTTGCTATTAAGAAATTCTCTTAGAAGCTCGAAGCAAGTGTTATAATTTTGAAACTAATATAAGAGTATAACATCTTAAATTGGATGAAATCTATCCCCGTTTGTATTTCAAGTTAAACAGCACAAAGATACAACCCACACTGAAATTATGTATTCTCTTCAGATTATCAGACGTCACCTTCACAAGAGAAATATATATGTTATCTTCTAAAATAAATTACTTCATTATAATTTACATAGAAATAACTTGAAACAAGTATAGAAGCAATATAAATATTAGTTATTTACAAAATTACGTACAATTCCTATGCAAGGTACTTATTTTTCACATTTTATAAAAACTAAGTCATATGATATAGAAGTTATAAGAAAAAAAAGAAGCTCACAATGCCATAATCACGCAAAGAAATTCCATTCGACACTTTTTCAAGTAAATTCAAAGGTCAAAAATAAATTTCTTAGAGCAGTCATGTTAGGTATGACTCATATATCATATAAGGGACAGATATTTGAACGAAGCAAAGCGGAGCGGAAGAATCCGTACAATCAAGGGAGTTTGTTATGTGGGTTGGGAGTGCGGGGCAACGCCCCTCAGTACAGTACATGGGTAATTTTATAATTACATATTATTTTTCAGGCTTTACTCCAACGCTATATATATATATATATATGCTTGTTTGTAACCCTAAGGAGCATCCTATATTCTATACTCTTTTCTGGGATTGAAGTAAAGCCACCGCTCTGCTCCCGAAGACGTTGGCATCTTTACTAAACCTTGTTAAGTCTCTGTGTGTTCTTCTGAATTTATGTCGATTCTTGTTTTTCTTGGCCCTAGCCATTATCACATAATAATCCTTCGAGAAAGTTTGTCTCAACATACTGAAAAAATATTACATGCAGTTAGCTTCATGTATGTCACCGACTGTGTTGCATGGAAGGAAAAAAAAGAAAATTGCATACTCCTAACGTAAGCAATATTGGTTTCAAAAGGTCGCCTTGAAATTTCAACAGATAATAATTTCATTTCCAGCATGAAATGCAGTCCAACCAATTTTAGTTCCCGGGAAACAGCCTCCAAAATCAAATCACTGCAATACAAAGACAGAGAGCAGGAAGAACCAATAGAACTCAGGATAGACAGCGTCATAGAATAAACAAGAAAACCACCAGGTTCTCATAATCATTCATGGCGCTATCCCTCCTGAGCTTTAATGGTTCTCCCATACATTACATTCATTCATGAAGAACTCTCAACTTTGTAAGAAAGCCCAAAATGAAGTCGTATTTATAGAACAAATGCCTTGGACTGACTACAAGAAGCAGAGTTCCTTCCTGCAGCTTAAAAATAATAAATAAATACATGAAATGTGAAATCCTTGCCAATCACGCCGACCCATTTTAATAGTACGTTATGTGTGGCTTCGATTTTTCACGTTATGTAGGTGGGAGACTTGATGTATGAGAAATTATTTCGTCTGTGTTTGTGGATTTTTGAAGAATTCGTGTATAATTTTTAAGGAAGAAAAGCATTTTTTTAAAATTTCCATTTATGCTTGAGGGAGCAATATGTCATGTAAATATTTCAGTGGGAACATGCAGTAGCACATTATGAAAATTGCATGCTTATCATTGAACTATTAATTATTTATATTTTCGAATTTTTGTTTTCATATTCACTTGACACGCTAATTTGAAACCTTATCTAAAATATTGCTAATGTTGATTAATTTAGAATAAAATATATCTTTAAATGTTTATAGGTTGATGTGATTTAGACATTAACATGTTATGTGAATATATACAAAATTAAGTATTAGATATATATCTATCTATATATATATAGAGAGAGAGAGAGAGAGGATAAATATTTGTGTACGTAATACGTATGCTACGTACTTCAGGTAGGTTACAGGAGGGTATTGAGGGTTATATCTGCGATATACCCTTGTAACCTACCTGTAATTTCAAATATATGAAAACAGAAGCGAGAAAATTACTAGTTACATATAGGTTATAAGAAAATTACAGAGGGTATAATGTGGTTATAACCCTCAATACCCTCACTGTAACCTACCAGATGTACGCAGCTCTGCGTACGTCTTACGTACACAAATATTTAGAGAGAGATAGAGATAGAGAGAGTTAAAAAAAAAGCTAAAAATTTACTGTTTTCAAAGAATAAAACATGATCAAACAATGTTTTTAAATATAATATGTTCTTAATTTGATTAAAACAAATTTTGTCCCGTCAATAATTTTTTTCTTAAAATATATAATGTCGTGTGCCTGTTTATAAAATATATCAAATTGGTTCATATATTAATAAAATATATAAATATATGTATATGCTTTAATTATACTTGTACGTGGTTCCTTTTTTGTTCGTTGCATATATGCATGACAACTACGGAAATTATCTTCAATAAGCATGCAGCGTGTGTGTCAAAAAGCCAGCAATCATAAATTGATATATTCATTTGTGTGGAATGAGCTGGTGGAAGCAAATTTTGAGGCAAATTGGTTGTGCAAGTCCGGTTCTACTACAACAAAAGGGAAATGAAGAAGAAAACGATCGCTGTCCAAGAAGATATATGTTGACCATTGATAGTTGACCGTTTCATTTTTTTATTAAATTTTTGCTCTAGAAATGAAATATATACATATACATAAGTGTGACTGTTTCTTAAGAAATGTTCATTAACACCATAAGTGGAGTGTCATTTAGAGTTTATTTGGGGCAGCTTGTGCGTTTTAGGATAAACAACCTATCTTGAAAAGCGATCCGACGTTTAGCGTAAAAAACTCAAACATTGCAGATAGTGTTTTTAAAAATGTGCAAACCAAACGGTTAGACGACGTTTTTAAAAATACCACCACACTTATAAGCTGCCCCAAACGGGTCCTTAAACTAGTTTTTAAGGGTAGCTCACAAGCGCGAAAAATTATTTCATACGGATCAGACACTGCACGCAGCTTGCGTGCGCTGTCCGATCCGGACCATAAATCACATGATCTACGGTCCTGATATATTTCGGTGGCCCTCACCTAAAATTTTTTTTTTAAAGAAAAATGGAAATAATCTTGACCGTAGATCATCGTGATCTACGGTCAGGATCGGACAACGCATGCAGAGATGCATGCGGTGTCCGTATGCAATAATTTCTCCACACTCGCAGCGCAACTAATAAAGGACTCATAATACTATATAATTTTGTTAATTTTCAAATTAAAATAAATTTCAAAATGGAATAAAAAATCACCAAAAAATTCACACACTCGCACTTCCTTACTAACGCATTGGAGTTTGGAGGCTGAGAACTTTGCTAACGCATTGAAACATTCATTCATACAATATAACAGTAAATGCCTAACTTTAAAAACACATAATGAGACTAATATATGACGGTCGAATGTCACAAAATTCTATAATATGAATCGAACATATACAACAACAGTTCTTATGGCATAACCCATGACGATCGTGAAGAACCAACCCACATATACATCAGCTTTCCTTTAAAAACGATAGCCTCATATAAGCAAAATGCTTTAGAACTTCTTATGGCATCAAACCAAAGCAACAAACCACTTTAACAACTAATAAAAGTCCTACAACAACGTGAAGAGCCACATATGGAAATCTGGGCTTCTTCAAAGAGATGCACTATCCATCCAACAAATACTTTTTACGTACTTAAACGAAAAACAGAAGGCAGCGGCTGCCCTGAAAGAAGGGTCATCCAAGCTGCCTCAAAAAGAGATAAATATTCACCCACATAAATCCATCTTTACTGAATATTGCTAATGTCATAGCGAACTACAACCATAAAGAAAAGCAACTTTGAGTTGTAGAAGAAGCTTGGAAATGAATTAGACTGTTCATCTCAATTTTTAAAATTTCCTTATAACTGTTTCAAATGACAAATGACAACATAAGTAAAAACTACAGAACCAAAAGGCATGCCAATAAAAGCTACTGCCTTTTAAGAATATAAACAGAATTAGCCATACAAAAGCATGAAGTGACCGACACATATGAATCAAAATATATAGTTAAATGTCCACTACTGCAATAGGGACAATGAATCCTCAGAGCAATAAAAGCTACTACCTTTTTAGAATACAAACAGAATAATGCATCCCTCTATCGGCTATTAGCATTGACATGTTCTCAATTATAAAAAGAACAAATAAAAATAAACCAAATAATGAAAAGTAAACAAATAAGCTGAATTGAAATCTTGATAGCCTTATCATAATTAACAATAGCCTTATCATAGTTATTTTGGTTTGCATATTTCAAGATTTTCCAATTGATGATACTCCAATTCTCCAATTGCCACAAATCAATTTGATGCATCCCTCTATCGGCTATTAGCATTGGCATGTCATTGATGCCACAAGTAATAAATGCATCTCATTATATTGCACTAAGTCACAAGTAATAAATGCATCTCATTGACTCAAGAACAAAACTACCCATGCATGAAAGCCAATGTTGCACCAAAATAAAATGTCATAAATAATTACTCATTCCAAGATAGGTAGCCTAAAGCCTCGCATTATATTAAAGCCAACCACGAATACTTCACAAAAATGTTCAGAATTCCAAGAGGAATTATAGTTTTACATATAAGGATCTAAGATGCATTCGATTGTTAAATAAAGGAGGTATGTTAATTCAGGAATCACATATTGCATCTGTTATACGCTCCCTCAGAGCAAGCATCTCATCTGCACCTTCGCCAACTTGGGTGTTAAATTCTTTTGCCTCCATTACTTCATTCGGTATGGACTGCCCAACCTGGAATTCAAATGCTTCAGGCGGTATATGCATATCATCGGCGTCAACCATTTCGAAGTCCGTATCAAAATGAGAGGTATGTCTTCTAATGAAATTGTGAAGCGTCATCGTAGCAACAACAATATGTACCTCCTTTTGAAATGGATACGTCGACATATCACGTAGAATGACATATTTATTCTTCCTTATTCCAGATGTCCTTTCGATTACCCCACGTAAGGAAGAGTGATGTTTGTTGAACATCTCTTTCCTACTATGTGCGACACCACTTGACCTCTTGAAATCAGGAATGTGATACTTCGTGTCTGCAAATGACTTTAAATACTCTATAAAGGATATCCTGAATTCACCAAATAATATTTGTCTGGCACGAATTACACTAATAGTGACCATTAAAGAAGAAATCCAATAAATTAATCAAAGTTAACATACCTTGAGGCGGGTGTGGGAAGCATTTTCGGCTGTTATTCGTCGTAAAGCTAAAAAGATGGTTGTCGTGTGCACTTCATTCCCATCCGGCCATCACAAATGTGAAACACATATTAAAGTCACATACAACCATTACATTTTATGTGCGTGAACCACACTGTCCAATGTATGCAACATTTTCATCGCTTGGGAGTCGGGCATCGACGTGCATACCGTCAATTGCCCTAATACAGTTCTGTATTGGTTTTTTAGTAGTATCAACGACATCATATAAATTATATTATGAAATGAAAAGAATGAATTGAATATACTAACCTTGAAAAATGGCATGTAGCGTGTGTCATTGGCTATTTTGGTGGGAGTTATACTGAAAGTTGGATCTTTTGGCTTAATTATGTGTGATGCTAGGCTAATTAGTGCTCTTATACCAGTAGAGAAGTATCGACTTATTGTCTCTGATGAATGTTGAAATCACTTCATAGATCCTCTGATTGATTCATTTTGAGATAAAATAAACAACGTAATTGCCAAAACTTCTCTTGTAGTAATTCTGGCTGAACCTACAAGGTTGTGGTTCATTCGTAGTTCATTCAGAAGATCCAAAAAAATAGGTAAAAACATGCAAAATATGTTGCTGAATCTTATGGGATGTCCAGCAAGCATCGTGCCCACCCATTTATCTCCAATAAATGATGAGGTCATTCGCAGTGTTCGTACTCTATTTGAGCGGTAGTACTCTAATAACAATATAAGAATTGTCGCAGCCATTCTTCTGCTGCGTTCTCGGTATAATACTTGTCATTGTTAATCCATCTTGTATGAATGTTGTATTATGCATAAACAATTTCTTAAAGGAAAGACAAAGAAATCAAACAAATATCAAAAAAGAAACTTGTTCTTGAAATTATACTACTAAAACAAAACTAAAAAAAATTGTGCATATCAAAGACTTCACCTAAGACATAAAGAAAAATATCTATTACAATAAGCAATACAATAGACACGAGATATGAAAGAATTATTTATCAATTGAGAGACGCAAATAATCAAGACACAACTCGGGGCAGAGCCTCTTGAAAATCTGCTTGTGGGTTGGGTCCTCGAGAACCCTAACACATTTTAAGTAGAATATATGATTAGAAAGAACTTATAGAATTTCATCTAAAAAACTCATAAAATTATCAACAGTGGGATCATCCGCCTCTGGTTCAATTGATATCAGAGTTTTAAAAACAGTTGGCAGTCTATCAATTGAGCTCTACACGAAAACATCTTTATTTTTTCCTTTTTTTCATCTTACGCGTCTTTGATTGGCCAAGTGACTTAAGCTCCCTAGGGTTTATGCTAGGGCATTCACATGAACCAATAACCTGATCGGGGAGCACGTTAACTGAGATGCCAGCAAAGCCCTGCTCACTGGGGTTGAACGCATGCTGGCTCGTAGCGACAACTCCCTTGAACATAACGTCAAATTTATCTTACAAGTCCGGCTCAATTCCACACAACTTAATTTTTTTTTGCATTTGTACTGACTGCAACAAGAAGGGGAGGTGGGGGTGTGAGCATATTAGACAAAATAGAAGTATAAATGTTAATTAATTGAGAAGTTCGCAGGTGTACAATTATTAGCTCTAACTTTTCAGTCCACCATTCCTCTGAAGCATCCACGGTGTGCTTGACAGGATCCCAACCCAATCCCGTTGATCCTCGTTTTAGTTCCTTCCATAATTTTTACTCATTCTTTAGCTGATATCACTTGTTCTTGAATTTCAATCTATCGTAATCTCACCATATTATTTCCTTAATTATTTCAATCTATCGTAATTTCAATTGTTCTTGAATTTCATTCTTTAGCTGATACCACCCTTCTTTGTTAAAGTAGGTGGTAGGTTTATTTCCAAGTTCAATCTCCTTAACACAGAGATTGCAGAAAATATATATCACATCTTTGTCCCACATTGCTGACGTAGTCCCTTCTTTATTTTTATTCATAATGCAACTAATGAAACATATAGCATCAAGATAGTGCAACATCATTGAAAGTAAAATAAACCATCAAGAGAAACAATGACAAATATAAAGATGAACAGAAGAATAAGTCAACCTTGAAAAGCCCACCATCATCCACCCATAAAGTTCAAGCTTGCTCGCTTAAAATTCATCTAAACTACAATCTAACAACTGGTGAATTTATCTAGAGGGTCAATCAAATAATCCATCAGTCAATGACAAAAAAAAACTTTATCTAAAATTTAGATGAATTGAAAATTTAAGTAGCTTTGACTATACCTTACTAGATACAATGATTGTGCTACTCACAACAAGAATAACATATCCAACAAGGCTAACAAATCGATTGATAAAAACATCCAACAAGAATAACATATCGAAGATGTCCAACAAAAAAAATATTGTTTCCTGCAAGCATCTAACAATAATTCAATATGGAAATTGTCATATGCATGACTGTTAACTAAGATCAACCAATTCTATCAAGGAAAGCAAGAAAATAGCATTAGAAAAGGGAGAAGTATAGAAATAAGAACTAGCAGATCAACACATTTCATAAACATGTACAGAAAGAGCCATACACAATCCTAAATCAGATTCACCTGAATCCTTCCACAACAAAAAAAAGAAAAAAAAAACAAAAAAGATCGGAGGCGTAACTTAGTATAGTGCAAAGGCTGAAACGAGTTTCCAAAGCCAACTTCCACAACAATAACACAAACGATCGGAGAAGCAGACGAGCGACAGAGGATCGAAGAGCAAAAAAAAAAGGTTACCACAGAAAATGTTTGCCAAAGATGGCGACCGAGGACTGTTGTGACGTATCGACTCGCTGCATGTTGCGAAATTAGGGCAGAGGAGACGGAGGAGGGGAAGTAGGCATCTTTCGACAATATTAAACGTGGATCGCGGGTAGGACCTCGCGATCCACGTCTAATACTAAATTCATAACGGAGTTTTAGAATAAGTTGTATGAATGTTATTTCCAAACAGGTGATGGCGTTTTGAAACCGCCAACGCTGCAAATAAGTTGTCCCAAACAGAATCTCTTAATTGGGTTACTGGAATGTGCAGAAGGGTACAGTGTATAAACTGAGTTATTGATAAATTGGAATATTAAAAATGTATCACATGATTAATTAATGAAAACGCTATTTGAAAACATTTAGAGTTGTAAATAAGTCGAACTCTTGCCACTCTCGACTGGAGCTTGAACTTGATTAAATTTATTGAATTCAAACTTGAACTTGAGCTTAATGTCACCTCCCAAAAGAGCTCTTCGGGGTGGGCAACTCGGGACTTAAATACTATTTTTCAACCCAACACTTAGCCGATGTGGGAATTTTTTGTCCGTGACATTCTCCTCCACCCAATCACGTGACGCCCTCGTAACGGATTGGCTCCACCGAGAGTCCCACTGGACCATGGAGAGTCCACACACCTGACAAACAGTAATATGTTTTGATACCAATTGTCACATCCCAAAAGAGCTATTCGGGGTGGTGGGCAGCTCAGGACTTAAATATTGTTTTCGTCCCTACAACTAGCCGATGTGAGAATTTTTATCCATAACATTAAGCCTACAAGCTCGAGTCGAGTTATTTATTATAAAAGAGAAAATAATTTTATTTTAAGATAATTTTATAATAAAATTATAAATAAAATGAACAATTATAAAAGAAATATTATGAATCACTTAATATCAAATACAAAATATTATCTTTTAAACTACGGAAGGCTCTAACACTAATAACAAGCAATTAGCTTAAATATATATTGAGACAATTCAATCAATCGATAGCTCTAGAATGCTCTTTTAAGTCCCACAAACAACTCCAAATGGTCAAGGACAAGCTCTCAATGATGCATCTATCCCCTCGATTCGACTTTGTTTTGGACAATAGGAAGGGATGACTTTCTCAGCTTGGTTTGGTGTTAAGGAGGAGGCTTGAGCCTACTTGTAGAGACAGGGAGTGGAGGAGGTGGTGATGGTGAAAGCCAAGCCAAAAATAGAGTTTAAAGTGGGAGAATTGGTTATGAGGAGGAATGGAGCGTGTCGTTTTCTATTTTGGCTAAGCTGAGTTGGGTCTAGTCAGATAGGCGGTTTCCTGTGAGTTTAGGCTAGGTTGGTAGCAGAGGTGGCCTTGGGTCAGGGATGCTTGGGCTTAGGTTTGGTTGCTTGAATAGGGTTGGATTTAGACGAGCTCATGGGCAGGTTTGAAAAGTTGTTTGGGTTGAGTGTGAAATGTGTTTTGAGTTGGATTTAGGTTGGAGTTTAGGTTTGTTTTGAATTGATTTTGGTTGTAATTTGGGTCATTATTTTTTTTTTTGGATAGATTTTTTATTTAATATTGAACTTGGGTTTGTTTTGAGCTTAAATTGGTTTAGATTTAGTGTGGCCTTGAACTGTAAGATTTAAGTTGATTTAATTGGAAGCTTTGTACTTGGTTTAAGAACATAATCCTAACTAAAAGTGAGATTAATAAATGGATTCTCAATAAGTGATATATTAAACAAAGTACACCGCGCACATTGGCATTGACTAAACTAATCGAATAAATCTAAGAAAATATTCAAGCAAAAGTACTCGAATAATATTCAAAGTTGTGAATGATATTTCTAATTTGAATTTATCAGAGGATTTGAAAATTATAAATTTGATTTTTCTTGGACTGAGAACTTGAACTAGAAATGTAAAAAAAAAAAAGAAAAAAAGATTTTAGGATTTATAATTTCAATTATAATTTGGTCTAATTGATTTGTATTGTTTGATATTTTGTATAATTAAACATTTGACTTATAATTTGAAAGTGTGGATTTGATTTGTTGATTTCAAGATTTAGAAGACACGAATCATAGAGTTTCTGTCATTGGAATCTACTTAAGATTAGGGCTGTCAAAACGGCTCGTTGTTCGCAAACAACTCGTGTTCGGCTTGTTCGCTAAGTTAACGAGCCAAACACGAACAACAAGAATAAATATTTGTTCATTCGTGTTCGGCTCGTTTTGAGTCGCAATACTACTAATCAATTATATATATTATCTTTGATGAGTATTATTTTTTAAAAAAAATAATTGACTACAAANTATTGTTTGATATTTTGTATAATTAAAAATTTGACTTATAATTTGAAAGTGTGGATTTGATTTGTTGATTTCTAGATTTAGAAGACACGAATCATAGAGTTTCTGTCATTGTAATCTACTTAAGATCCAGGCTTGGGATCTTAGGTAAAAATGCCTGAGAGGAGTTTGATTTAAGCATTTAGGGATTTGGGATGTTTGAAATTTGAAGACTTGAGAAGTTTTGCAGTGTGGATACAAGTATAGTGGCTTTCAAATGAAAACCAACCAATACATGAAAAAGTAGAGGATGTAGGCAGGGGATTATAAAAGATGAATTGTCCTAAATCTATGAGAAACCAAACATAAGAGGAGTCCAAGGGAAACTTAGCTCAACCTCTGAGTCTGTGAATTTTCGAGAAATAATTATGAAAGGACATTAAGCTTCTCCAACGAAAATTCCTACATTAAGTGGTTGTTTGGTTGAGTAAATTAATGGTGCACTGTAAATCTTTTGAAGGGAATTGAGAAAATTTTGTGTTTGATATGAAAAATTACAAATACAATGAAAATTTTTAATGAATTTGAAGTTTACATCATAGTTCATTTTGCATGAATTTAGAACTCTGTCTATTTGGCCAAATTTCAATGACATGATTTATGTAAAATGTTATAAGCAAGTTGTTGCCGCGCCCATCNAGTTATTTATTATAAAAGAGAAAATAATTTTATTTTAAGATAATTTTATAATAAAATTATAAATAAAATGAATAATTATAAAAGAAATATTATGAAATCACTTAGTATCAAATACAAAATATTATCTTTTAAACTACAAAAGGCCCTAACACTGATAACAAGCAATTAGCTTAAATATATATTGAGACAATTCAATCAATCGACAACTCTAGAATGCTCTTTTAAGTCCCACAAACCACTCCAAATGCTCAAGGACAATCTCCCAATGCTGCAGCTATCCCCTCGATTCGACTTTGGTCTGGACAATAGGAAGGGATGACTTTCTTAGCTTTGTTTGGTGTTAAGGAGGAGTCTTGAGCCTACTTGTAGAGACAGGGAGTGGAGGTGGTGGTGATGGTGAAAGCCAAGCCAAAAATAGAGTTTAAAGTGGGAGAATTGGTTATGAGGAGTGGAGCATGCCGTTTTCTATTTTGGCTAAGTTGAGTTGGGTCTAGTCTGATAGTGGTTTTCCTGTGGGTTTAGGCTAGGTTGGTAGCAGGGGTGGCCTTGGGTCAGGGATGCTTGGGCTTAGGTTTGGTTGCTTGAATTGGGTTGGATTTAGACGAGCTCATGGGCAGGTTTGAGAAGTTGTTTGGGTTGAGTGTGAAATGTGCTTTGAGTTGGATTTAGGTTGGAGTTTAGGTTTGTTTTGAATTGATTTTCGGTTGTAATTTGGGTCATTACTTTTTTCTTGGTTAGATTTTTTATTTAATATTGAACTTGGGTTTGTTTTGAGCTTAAATTGGTTTAGATTAGTGTGGCCTTGAAGTGTAAGATTTACGTTGATTTAATTGGAAGCTTTGTACTTGGTTTAAGACCATAATCCTCACTAAAAGTGAGGTTAATAAATGAATTCTCAATAAGTGATATATTAAACAAAGTATACCGCACATATTGGTATTGACTAAACCAATCGACTAAATCTAAGAAAATATTCAAGCAAAGGTACTTGAATAAAATTCGAAGTTGTGAATGATATTTCTAATTTGAATTTATCAGAGGATTTGAAAANATAGAGTTTAAAGTGGGAGAATTGGTTATGAGGAGGAATGGAGCGTGTCGTTTTCTATTTTGGCTAAGCTGATTTGGGTCTAGTTTGATAGTGGGTTTCCTGTGGGTTTAGGCTAGTTGGTAGCAGAGGTGGCCTTGGGTCAGGGATGCTTGGGCTAAGGTTTGGTTGCTTGAAAAGGGTTGGATTTAGACGAGCTCATGGGCAGGTTTGAGAAGTTGTTTGTGTTGAGTGTGAAATGTGCTTTGAGTTGAATTTAGGTTGGAGTTTAGGTTTGTTTTGAATTGATTTTGGGTTGTAATTTGGGTCATTATTTTTTTTTTGGATAGATTTTTATTTAATATTGAACTTGGGTTTGTTTTGAGCTTAAATTGGTTTAGATTTAGTGTGGCCTTGAAGTGTAAGATTTAAGTTGATCTAATTGGAAGCTTTGTACTTGGTTTAAGAACATAATCCTCACTAAAAGTGAGGTTAATAAATGGATTCTCAATAAGTGCTATATTAAACAAAGTACACCGCACGTATTGGAATTGACTAAACTAATCGACTAAATCTAAGAAAATATTCAAGCAAAGGTACTTGAATAAAATTCAAACTTGTGAATGATATTTCTAATTTGAATTTATCAGAGGATTTGAAATTTTTAAATTTGATTTTGCTTAGATTGAGAACTTGAACTAGAAATGTAAAAATTAAAAAAAAAAAAANATAGAGTTTAAAGTGGGAGAATTGGTTATGAGGAGGAATGGAGCGTGTCGTTTTCTATTTTGGCTAAGCTGAGTTGGGTCTAGTCAGATAGGCGGTTTCCTGTGAGTTTAGGCTAGGTTGGTAGCAGAGGTGGCCTTGGGTCAGGGATGCTTGGGCTTAGGTTTGGTTGCTTGAATAGGGTTGGATTTAGACGAGCTCATGGGCAGGTTTGAAAAGTTGTTTGGGTTGAGTGTGAAATGTGTTTTGAGTTGGATTTAGGTTGGAGTTTAGGTTTGTTTTGAATTGATTTTGGTTGTAATTTGGGTCATTATTTTTTTTTTTGGATAGATTTTTTATTTAATATTGAACTTGGGTTTGTTTTGAGCTTAAATTGGTTTAGATTTAGTGTGGCCTTGAACTGTAAGATTTAAGTTGATTTAATTGGAAGCTTTGTACTTGGTTTAAGAACATAATCCTAACTAAAAGTGAGATTAATAAATGGATTCTCAATAAGTGATATATTAAACAAAGTACACCGCGCACATTGGCATTGACTAAACTAATCGAATAAATCTAAGAAAATATTCAAGCAAAAGTACTCGAATAATATTCAAAGTTGTGAATGATATTTCTAATTTGAATTTATCAGAGGATTTGAAAATTATAAATTTGATTTTTCTTGGACTGAGAACTTGAACTAGAAATGTAAAAAAAAAAAAGAAAAAAAGATTTTAGGATTTATAATTTCAATTATAATTTGGTCTAATTGATTTGTATTGTTTGATATTTTGTATAATTAAAAATTTGACTTATAATTTGAAAGTGTGGATTTGATTTGTTGATTTCAAGATTTAGAAGACACGAATCATAGAGTTTCTGTCATTGGAATCTACTTAAGATTAGGGCNCCCTCTCATTAAATCATCTTCTCCGGTCCGCCAAAGGGGGGTTGAAAAATGAAACACATAATTCAAGCCCAGGGAACACATTCATCTCATTCCTTCACCTTCCTGATATATGTTTTTCTCNCCCTCTCATTAAATCATCTTCTCCGGTCCGCCAAAGGGGGGTTGAAAAATGAAACACATAATTCAAGCCCAGAGAACACATTCATCTCATTCCTTCACCTTCCTGATATATGTTTTTCTTTGGTTGTATGCACCCACGAACAATTAGGGCTGTCAAAATGACTCGTTGTTCGGGAACAATTTATGTTCGACTCATTAAGAAGCTCGTGTTCGACTCGTTCGCTAAGTTAGCGAGCCAAACAAAAATAACACGAATAAATATTTGTTCGTTCGTGTTTGACTCGTTTTGGCTCGAAATACTACTAATCAATTATATATATTATTTTTTATGAGTAGTATTTTTTAAAAAATTAATTGACTACAAAACTGTAAAGATTTGTAATCAAATAAAAGTATTAATGAAGAAAATAAAATAAAAATTATTAAATTAGATTCAAACGATGTTTTAAATCCTGCCACAATCCTTAACTTCTTATGGCTACATGATTTGGGTTGTCGAAACGACTATTTGTTTGTGAACGGCTCGTATTCGACTCGTTAAGCAAACAAGCTGAACACGAACACACTTTTTGAGCTCGAAATATGAACAAGCCGAACAGGAGCTGAGCCTATGCTTGCTCGTGTTCGGCTCGTTTACACTCTTACTTAAGATCCAAGCTTGGGATCTTAGGTAAAAACGCCTGAGAGGAGTTTGATTTAAGGATTTAGGGATTTGAGATGCTTGAAATTTGAAGACCTGAGAAGTTTTGGAGTGTGGATACAAGTATAGTGGCTTTTAAATGAAACCCAACCAATACATGAAAAAGTAGAGGGTGTAGGCAGGGGATTATAAAAGAAGAATTGTCCTAAATCTATGAGAGATCAAGCATAAGAGGAGTCTGAGGGAAACTTAGCTCAACCTCTGAGTTTGTGAATTTTGGAGAAATAATTGTGAAAGGACATTAAGCTTCTCCAACGGAAATTCCTACATTAAGTGGTTGTTTGGTTGAGTAAATTAGTGGTGCACTGTAAATCTTTTGAAGGGAATTGAGAAAATTCTGTGTTTGATATAAAAAATTACAAATACAACAAAAATTTTTAATGAATTTGAAGTTTACGTCATAGTANGGGGTCAGGGATGTCGACGATGACCTCAATGTTTGTGCCTCTGAGGGCTTGGAAGGCATCTTGGTTGAAATCGTACAGTCGAATCCCTTTTATATTGTTCGATTTGTAGAGATCGATGACTTCATTTGGCGGAGGGAGATTGTTCCCATCTCTGCCGTAGCACACTCCAATCGATTCGACATCTGACCATTTATTAAATATTCATATCTTAAGATATAGATATAAGAAAATTATAACTTTATGATGATGATAAATCAGTTACATATATGCAACATTAAATGTTGTGATGGAAGAGCAAAATTCAAACCTCCAATGAGTAAGCTAAGAAGCAATCCAGTGGCCACAATAGAGATGAAGANTATATATATATATATATATATATATATATATATATATATATATGTAAATATAAAGAAATTGAGTCGTATGTATGTAAATCTTCCTTTACTAAACATATACAAACAGAATAAAATTCATTTATTTTTATTTTTTTGATGCTTATTTAATGATCCTCTTTCTAAAGAGGACATGGTAATTAGGGCTGTCAAAACAGTTCGTTGTTTGCGAACAGCTCGTGTTCGACTCATTAAGAAGCTCATGTTCGGCTCGTTCGATAAGTTAACGAGCCGAACACGGACAACAAGAATAAATATTTGTTCGTTCGTGTTCGACTTGTTTTGGCTCGAAATACTACTAATCAATTCTATATATCTCTTTAATGGGTACTCTTTTTAAAAGTTTAGTTGGCTACAAAGCTATAAAGATTTATAATCAATTAAAAGTATTAATGAAGAAAATAAAATAAAAATTATTAAATTAGATTCAAACGATGTTTTAAATCTTGCCACAATCCTTAACTTCTTATGGCTACATGAATAGGGTTGTCGAAACGACTCTTTGTTTGTGAACGGATAAGCAAACAAACCGAACATGAACACACTTTTTGAGCTCGAAATATAAACGAGCCGAACAGGAGCTGAGCCTAGGCTCGCTCGTGTTCGGCTCGTTTACACTCCTACTTAAGATCCAAGCTTGGGATCTTAGGTAAAAATGCCTGAGAGGAGTTTGATTCAAGGATTTAGGGATTTGAGATGCTTGAAATTTGAAGACTTGAGAAGTTTTGGAGTGTTGATACAAGTATAGTGGCTTTCAAATGAAAACCAACCAATACATGAAAAAGTAGGGGTGTATGCAGAGGATTATAAAAGAAGAATTGCCCTAAATCTATGAGAAACCAAACATAAGAGGAGTCTAAGGGAAACTTAGCTCAACCTCTGAGTTTGTGAATTTTGGAGAAATAATTGTGAAAGGACATTAAGCTTCTCCAACGGAAATTCCTACATTAAGTGGTTGTTTGGATGAGAAAATTAGTGGTGCGCTGTAAATCTTTTGAAGGGAATTGAGAAAATTCTGTGTTTAATATGAAAAATTACAAATACAACGAAAATTTTTAATGAATTTGAAGTTTACGTCATAGTTCATTTTGCATGAATTTAGAACTCCGTCGATTTGGCCGAGTTTGAATGACATGATTTATGTAAAATGTTATAAGCAAGTTGTTGCCGCCGCCCCCCGCTCCCCGCCGCAGCTCACCACCGCAACCATCCAATATCGTTGCTCGCCTCCCGCCACTGCAGCCCATCCGCGGCCTTCGCTCCCTATCGCTAGACGTCGACACCGCCTCCCCCTTGTTGTCGGCCGCT
>JXCR01098083.1:1690-13251 GCA_002079205.1 Phalaenopsis hybrid cultivar | reverse complement strand
ATATATATATATATATATATATATAAAAGGATCGAGGCTAAGATAAATTTAAGAATAAATTATTAGTCTTCTAGATGAATACTTGCACTTTTAAACTATAGTATGATAGATGAGAAAACTTTATAAAAGATGTGGACAACAATCAACGGTATAATTTTATTTGTATCGCTTTAATTTAAATTATAGTGGCTCTTTCGTCTATCAAATTGTAGACGAATGTAGAAAATTTAATTCACACCTTCCGACTGTCCGTATCTGCATTGGTTAAATCCAAGTTTTGGGTTAGGTCGTGACAAAAGTGATATTAGAGACAAAGTTTAAGATTAACTAATTGAATCTTGATGAAAGAGCTAGTAGGATAATTATAAGAAAATTTTAAAAATTGAAATTAACTAAAAGAAATAATTTATACATTCAGGTATAGTGATACACCCAGAATTATAGAAGAGAATACGATAGAAAATGAGAGAGTACAACCTACTATTAATGTGAACGTGAATGTCGTCACCCAAATGATGGTAGTAATGACTCGGTTGATTCAAGAGTCCAGATCGCAACCTATCGGAAGTGATATAATTGTTGTGGATAAGTTTTTGAAGATATTTCAAGATATGTGTTCACCTTTGTTCCAGGGAATTGAAGACCCAATTGAAGCAGAAAACTGGCTAATGAAGATAGAAAAGATACTAGATAGCATGACTTGTTCGGATGAAACAAGAGTACCGTTGGCGACATTTATGCTCGATGGAGAAGCCGAAAGATGGTGGTGTGGGCGGCAGCTTTAGGACATATTAGGGGACATAACCAATACGATAATAAGTCAGGAGGAGTTTGTGGACCTTTTTAGAGAATGGTATGGTTTGTATCTTTATTCACTCGACGGCAGATGCAGGACAATTTCATCAAGTTGAGGTAAGGAGAGATGATGGTCATGCAGTATGAAGCAGAATTTAATGCACTATCAAGGTATGCGTCACAGTTGATCGCTACTGCAGAAGAAAAGTGCTACAAATTCCTTTTGTGATTAAATGATTCTATCAGACAACCCTTAGTACCCTTAGGAATGAATGAATATTTGGTATTAGTGGAACGAGCTAGAAGAGTGGAGATTGAATCTCAACTTACTTAGAAGCGTAAAGAGATGCACAAGAAGAAGACTGCAGAAGAACACAAAGCTCATTCAGAAGGATTCAATGAGAAGTAGTCCAAGAATATTTCAAGTGGAGTTAACAGAGGGACGACTCAGGGTATTGGAGTCAGTTGTACCACAAGCAGAAGATAACATAAAGGTGAATGTTTGAAGGACACTAACACTTGCTATTGGTTTTTTCAGCCTGGTCATATAACAGGATATTATCCACCTCTTGGCCAGAAGAGTGCTGAAGATAAAAAATCTAGTGGATCTTCTTCACAGAAGACTGCAAGTGGGCAGAAAAAGATAGAGTCAATAGCTTCAGTTCCTACCTAAGGTCAACCAAGAGAGCCGGTTTGACCTTGGGTATATTCTTTCACTCATAGTGAGCCTGAAGACCTATTGATGGTGGTGAGGTCTGATTAATTTAATGATTTCTTAGCATACTTTCGTGTTTCAGTATCTATGCATTCTAAAGTACATTTGAGCCGCCTTGTGTCAAGTATTTTATCTTTATAGTGATTATTTATTATATTAATGAATGACCCTTAGTTCGTAGATAACAAATGTCGACCAATTTAATGAGAAATGACTTGAGGTCTGTTTCTAAATTTCGAGGATGAAATTTTTCTAAGTGGAAAATTTTATTTTAACACCCTAGTTTTGGTCAATCTTCATTGTTCTCAAAATTATGTTTATAAACCCTTAAATCAAATAAAATATTTAATAGTATTACCTTTGTTAATAAACCCTTCCAAAATCTGGTAAATTCTTGCGAGAACATCACAGAACTTAAAGAGTTCACAACACAATGTGTCACGTTACATGACCATCGCGAGGCATTTTCAAACATCTATCCAAGTAAGTTCTAACACAACTTAACCATCCCGAAATAAGAGATTGTTGTCTCAAATCCAAATATGAAAATTAAAATTGGAACCATACAAAGATTCTTGCACCTCACCTCATCAACGACAATGAGTTTGAGGGATTACTTGCCTTTTCTGCCGCCACTCTTCACAGTGTCCCTATTGATTTCAAAATTTTAGTGGCACAATTATAATGTTTCCACCAACCTTCTTCACGAACTTTCATACAGCAGGGCGTCCTCCATTCTGTCTTCGACAGATCACTACAAAGCTTTCAATACATCACCATGAAACCTACTCCCACCAACCTCCAGCAACCTGCTGTCGAGCCCTAATGGAAATATATTTTTTAATTATTTTTTTTATTTACTAGATTTGTTACTTCCAATCAAACACAACTTAATTATTTAAGTTTGTTTAACTATCATACAAACTTCTAAGTATTATAAATACATTATTTACTACTTGCAATTCATTTAAAATAATCTAAATTTTAAATCCTTGCAACCAAACAGCCTTTTGCTTGGATTAATATCCTCTAGCTTCTTTGCTATATCTGACCCCTATGCTTTCAAAGAAAATTTTACCTAAAAAAAACCCTTATTTGTTGATCCAGTTATCCTTTTAACTAGATGGAGGGGCTAAAGACTGTCAACTGAAAAATTTGCCATGCTCTTAGGTGTAGAAAGATTAATTAGTCTCTCTTCATGGCTTCATGTATGTAGATAAATTAGCGAGATGGATTATTTTCTCTTCATTCCAACTTGTATTTTTGAGAATGGAAAATTAAACGTAATTTAATTCTCAAAATACTAGAGAAATTAATTGTATGTTTCCTTTTTTTATATGTAAATTCAAAAAAAAATTCGTTTTATCTGGNTTTGAGAATGGAAAATTAAACGTAATTTAATTCTCAAAATACTAGAGAAATTAATTGTATGTTTCCTTTTTTATATGTAAATTCAAAAAAATTTGGTTTTATCTGTCTCACATGACAGCAATCTTTAACTCTGCTAATTAGTCTCCTTACATTTAGGTTGGGGTACTTTATTGGCTTGTACCTACGTGACCAAAAATTAGAAATTCACGATGTGTTGTAATGATGGTTTGTTAAAATTAAAGCAATTAGTAATCTTTTTTGTCCAGTAGGTCTATGCAGTGGGGTCTTCCTCTGTTAATGGAGTTTATCTGCTAGATTTCTTTCCAGATGGAAGCTCAGCTTGCAATGTAGATAACAGGTTACCAACTAAACTCTATTTTATTCAGGTTTCCCCCATCCTCCCTGTTTTTTATATCAGCGATGAATATAGTATATTTTACTTTATTGCTGTGTACAGGATACTTGTAAATATACTGCTGCACGCACATCCTACATGCTTTTAGATCATCTAATAAACTTTTTGTCTTCATACTCTGTTTTACTTGGCAGTGATGCACCAAACAGTGTTTCGGTTGTAAGTAAAGGAGTTGGCAGAAACAGATTTATTCCTGTCTCGGATACTGTTCTAGCTTGTGCTGTCCATCCCCAAAATGGCACCATCATTGCTGGATCCAAGGTTTTATTAGTTTCCACAATGATTTTTACAAATGTTATATATATGAAAAACTACTGCTAACTCTGAAGCTTACAGTACATTCACGTTGACTTTGCTTTGTCTTATGCTTACTTTTGTGGTTGGCTTCGTTTACTTTTTCTTAAATATTTTTTAAGGCCCAGTTTTAGGGACTGTATTTGTCCAACGTTCACCACCCTTAGACCCTTCTTCCTTTGCTAAAACCTAAATTTCATAAGTGCGGCCTCATGTAGCTACCATAGCTAATCCACTTGTTCTTTTTTTTCTTCAGTTTGTGGTCTACATGTGACTCTTAAGAATAAAATATTTTAGATGCTATGATCCCTCAAATATTGCTGTTTTACTGGAAAACCTACAGAGTTTTATTCTAAATATTTTTTTCTATTATTTGAAGTGCTTTATAAATATGAAATTTACATGTGTGGTACGCAATTTTTATATTCACATATCCTACACCTTAAATTTCATATTTACATGCATAGCACTTTGATTCTTTAAACCAATGCATGAGATGTATTTGACTTTTAAAAAGTGATAATATTGCTATTTTTTATTATTAAAAATTTGGGTGCTATGTGTTTAAATATGAAAGTTTAGGTGTGAGATATGTAAATATATTACACTTGTGCTATGTATGTGTAACGTGAAAAGTTGTTTTTTTTTTTATTCCTCAATTGAAAGCATATGTTATATATTAATATACAGTCCTATCTCTATAGATTAAGAATATTTCTAAGATAGAATAGATCATGTAATTAGATCTCCTCTAATTAGGTACCGAAAATCAAGCTTCCTAATCTATAATAATTAGATTTAATACTTTCCATAACACTTTCCCTCGAGCGGGAGCAAAATAAGTGACTCTAGCTTCATTACGAGTCTTTTTGGAGATATCCCTAGTTGTTCTCCAGTTTTTACATGAGCTGTAGAAATCATATTTTCTTGAATCTTTTCTTGAATAAAATGAGAATCTATTTCAATGTGTTTAGTTTGTTCATAGAAGACGTTCCCTCTGAAAATTAACAACCCCTCTCTGAAAACTCTCTGCATTTTATTTTTATTTGATTTTATTTACTTTGAGAAAGCCTTGGAGAGTCAAATTTTCAGAAGATAGATCAGATTGTAGATAAGACACTTGCTAGAGATTTCACTCATTTAGTGAGGACTTTTTCATATGGGGTTCGAGGTTTCTCGTAGGCATAATCTCTTATGGTTAATTGCCTCTCCAGATAATGAGAGAGCACTTTCGATTAAGGTTATTCATTAAAAATTGAAAATTGAACATATAAAGTCAACTGATGTAGGATTTAAGTCACAGAATTCATCACTTGAAGCTTTAAGCAGATGGTGAGGGAATGAAGATGAAACCCTATCAAGATCTCATGGTTTTGTCATCTTGGGTCGTCGTGATCTCTGATCTACTTAGTCAGAGGAGATAGTCGACCCAACATGATAGAAGAGTCTTTGTCGGCAGCCATGGGTTACATCGTCCAATGCATCCTTGTGGATTTAGGGTGGATATTTGTTTGAAGGGGCAAATTTACGTCGATCTTGACTAAAAAAAGGCTGTGTTAATCAATTATGCTCTTATGATTCATAAATTAAAGAATAGAATGTCATTAAGGAGCATAAGTGCTGCGGTCGTGATCGCAATATAATAGTGTTATTTGACGGTAATTGCCTGATCAGAGGGCTTTAGTTGTAACTGTTATTTTTTGGACCACACAGACATAGGACTCGACCAAGTTTTTACCGACATGTGATTGCTTTAATTGTGAATATAGATGTGCATTTGATATGACATTCAATCTTTGTAAGATGAAGTCAATAAAAAAATTTGTCACCCTCGTCAAACAACAGCAAAAGACGGATGGATTTTACTTTTAGCTTTTAATTGATTAAATTTTAATTACATATTAGTTGGTTACTTTGAAAAGCTTGATTTTAAATATTAACCCCTCCGGTTGAAATTTTCAATCAACACAGTCATAATTGAGGAATTGAACATTCATTTTTTTTTTATTTGAAGTAGAAAAATTTAATTTTGTTAGCTTAAGCTTTTCAAAGTATAAGTACTGTCGACTTCTACTTTTATAGGTAGGAGGATCAAACTAGATGATTTGAATTTTATAAATTTTTATTTTAAAAGGAACATTTATTTCAAAATTACTACTCATCAACTTTAGTCCTTGCAAGGAGGGTGAACGGACTAGTTAAGTGAGACTTACGACCCTATCTTATAGAAAATGCGGCTCAATTAACCCACACAACATTCTTGAACCTAGTGTTGAACATCCAATACATTGGTTGGAGCACATGCATGTTTTTAATGTTTTTTTTTAAATTCTGTCATACAAGGCTTTGAGATTATGCATAGTTAAGTCATGAATATCTTAAAAATTCATAGCTTGAGAGTATTCAAATTGTTATTCATGTCTTAAAAGCACTTGCGTGAATTTCAGAACCTTGTATTTGACTTTAAGAACTAGCATTGAAGTTTAGGTGTACATTTTTTTATAATTTAGAACTTAAAATATTTGAAGAAATATTATAATCTTAGATCTTAAATGGACCATCTACGTTAAAACTTTGATTTTTTTTAATAACTTTCAAATATAATCAGGATAGAGACTTTAATTCGCGATTTATGCTTCTTTTTATTTTCATTTTTAAAGTCCAAATAATTTATTTTCTTAAGAAAATTTGCGAGTCCAAATTCACCTGAAATTTTGGCAGTCTTCCAGCTTCAACTCCCATTTGGGAGCACGAGAGAATGTCAACCTTTCTAGTTATCTCAAAAGACTCGTTGGTCAGTGTCTTGGGACCAAAAAAAACATTTAACCTGCTATCTTAAAAGATGTGACGAGCCTTCAATATATTTGTAGAAAATGTTAAGTCGCAAATCAATATTCCATGTTTTAAATATAATTTTCCAGTCGAGTTCGTGATTTCCTCGCCTATCGGATGCTGTGCTTTGCTCACCATTTGTGTTAGTGTTATACCTTTCGAGCTCGGGCAACGACGATTGACGATGACAAAATAAAATAACAGTACAATACATATTTTTTATACAATTTACAATGTAAAATGCAGATAAGGAAAACTTAATTTTGGATTTTATGGGATTGGGCTCATGGACAAAGTTGTGTTGAGTTTGGGTTTGGGCAGACAAGTGGCCTTCAATGCAGGGATCTGCTCAGGTTTGTGCACGAAAAAAAATAGCGAAGAAGATTGGGTAGTGAAGTCACAAAGCGATCATCGCTTGCGGCAGTGAGAGTCTCGACACAAGGAATATCCAATAGTTATTTACACCAGTCATGGGCTTACGCAATGGAGAAAATAAAAGGGCTTTACGCTCGAAGGAAGAAGTCGAAGTTGTAGCTATTCTTAAAAGATGTGTCGTGTCTGTGCAAATAGAAACAAGGCGAAGAAGTAGCAAGTTGTAGCTAATTTTGGCTTCAACGCTCGAAGGAAGAAGTCGAAGGTGCACCTTTAACAAAAATAACCAGCGAGACAGGGCTTTGGCTTCGAATAGAGAAGTATCAGCTGTCACTGTCTGTTGTGATCTCGTCTAGTTTTTGCTTTTCTTGAACACAAAAGGAGAGAAACGAGAATTTCAGAGGTCTCGTGCGTCACAATTCGTTTTTGCTTTCCCACTAAGCATAGTTGTCACTATAAGCGACTGTGGGAAGGCGGAAGTTGTGAGGGGTCTTTGTATGTCGGGATTCTATCTTGCCTTCCAAACCAACCGAGCGATCCCGTTGCTACTTTCATGCTACAAGTAGGGCAAGTGAGGAGTTGTCGGCAAAAGATAGGAAGTTTTGGTCCTTTGTATGCTGCAATTCCTTTGTTGCTTTCCATTGAAGGACATATTAAGGAATTTCAAAGATCTTCATACCAAGCGATCCGGCTATTGCCTTTCAAAGGCTTTCTTCAGAGTGAAATGGAGGTTAAGAGGCGAAAGAGGAGAAAGATGGGAGTTCAGCTTCTATCATGCATGAGATGAGAGACAAGGAGGGGCCATCGTAAAAGATGAAGGCTCCCTGTTGCGGCTTTCGATCCGAAAGAACCAAAGGTTGGGTTTTTGTATGTCGTTTATGAGTTGAAGCTCGAGAGCCTCCAATAGGGGCTTGGTTTTGCGAATTAAGTCATGCAAATCGCAATNAGATAATGAGAGAGCACTTTCGATTAAGGTTATTCATTAAAAATTGAAAATTGAACATATAAAGTCAACTGATGTAGGATTTAAGTCACAGAATTCATCACTTGAAGCTTTAAGCAGATGGTGAGGGAATGAAGATGAAACCCTATCAAGATCTCATGGTTTTGTCATCTTGGGTCGTCGTGATCTCTGATCTACTTAGTCAGAGGAGATAGTCGACCCAACATGATAGAAGAGTCTTTGTCGGCAGCCATGGGTTACATCGTCCAATGCATCCTTGTGGATTTAGGGTGGATATTTGTTTGAAGGGGCAAATTTACGTCGATCTTGACTAAAAAAAGGCTGTGTTAATCAATTATGCTCTTATGATTCATAAATTAAAGAATAGAATGTCATTAAGGAGCATAAGTGCTGCGGTCGTGATCGCAATATAATAGTGTTATTTGACGGTAATTGCCTGATCAGAGGGCTTTAGTTGTAACTGTTATTTTTTGGACCACACAGACATAGGACTCGACCAAGTTTTTACCGACATGTGATTGCTTTAATTGTGAATATAGATGTGCATTTGATATGACATTCAATCTTTGTAAGATGAAGTCAATAAAAAAATTTGTCACCCTCGTCAAACAACAGCAAAAGACGGATGGATTTTACTTTTAGCTTTTAATTGATTAAATTTTAATTACATATTAGTTGGTTACTTTGAAAAGCTTGATTTTAAATATTAACCCCTCCGGTTGAAATTTTCAATCAACACAGTCATAATTGAGGAATTGAACATTCATTTTTTTTTTATTTGAAGTAGAAAAATTTAATTTTGTTAGCTTAAGCTTTTCAAAGTATAANTGGCTTCGTTTACTTTTTCTTAAATATTTTTTAAGGCCCAGTTTTAGGGACTGTATTTGTCCAACGTTCACNATGGACCATCTACGTTAAAACTTTGATTTTTTTTAATAACTTTCAAATATAATCAGGATAGAGACTTTAATTCGCGATTTATGCTTCTTTTTATTTTCATTTTTAAAGTCCAAATAATTTATTTTCTTAAGAAAATTTGCGAGTCCAAATTCACCTGAAATTTTGGCAGTCTTCCAGCTTCAACTCCCATTTGGGAGCACGAGAGAATGTCAACCTTTCTAGTTATCTCAAAAGACTCGTTGGTCAGTGTCTTGGGACCAAAAAAAACATTTAACCTGCTATCTTAAAAGATGTGACGAGCCTTCAATATATTTGTAGAAAATGTTAAGTCGCAAATCAATATTCCATGTTTTAAATATAATTTTCCAGTCGAGTTCGTGATTTCCTCGCCTATCGGATGCTGTGCTTTGCTCACCATTTGTGTTAGTGTTATACCTTTCGAGCTCGGGCAACGACGATTGACGATGACAAAATAAAATAACAGTACAATACATATTTTTTATACAATTTACAATGTAAAATGCAGATAAGGAAAACTTAATTTTGGATTTTATGGGATTGGGCTCATGGACAAAGTTGTGTTGAGTTTGGGTTTGGGCAGACAAGTGGCCTTCAATGCAGGGATCTGCTCAGGTTTGTGCACGAAAAAAAATAGCGAAGAAGATTGGGTAGTGAAGTCACAAAGCGATCATCGCTTGCGGCAGTGAGAGTCTCGACACAAGGAATATCCAATAGTTATTTACACCAGTCATGGGCTTACGCAATGGAGAAAATAAAAGGGCTTTACGCTCGAAGGAAGAAGTCGAAGTTGTAGCTATTCTTAAAAGATGTGTCGTGTCTGTGCAAATAGAAACAAGGCGAAGAAGTAGCAAGTTGTAGCTAATTTTGGCTTCAACGCTCGAAGGAAGAAGTCGAAGGTGCACCTTTAACAAAAATAACCAGCGAGACAGGGCTTTGGCTTCGAATAGAGAAGTATCAGCTGTCACTGTCTGTTGTGATCTCGTCTAGTTTTTGCTTTTCTTGAACACAAAAGGAGAGAAACGAGAATTTCAGAGGTCTCGTGCATCACAAATCGTTTTTGCTTTCCCACCAAGCATAGTTGTCACTATAAGCGACTGTGGGAAGGCGGAAGTTGCGAGGGGTCTTTGTATGTCGGGATTCTATCGTGCCTTCCAAACCAACCGAGCGATCCCGTTGCTACTTTCATGCTACAAGTAGGGCAAGCGAGGAGTTGTCGGCAAAAGATAGGAAGTTTTGGTCCTTTGTATGTTGCAATTCCTTTGTTGCTTTCCATTGAAGGACATATTAAGGAATTTCGAAGATCTTCGTACCAAGCGATCCGGCTATTGCCTTTCAAAGGCTTTCTTCAGAGCGAAATGGAGGTTAAGAGGCGAAAGAGGAGAAAGATGGGAGTTCAGCTTCTATCATGCATGAGACTGAGAGACGAGGGGCCATCGTAAAAGATGAAGGCTCCCTGTTGCGGTTTTCGATTCGAAAGAACCAAAGGTTGGGTTTTTGTATGTCCTTTATGAGTTGAAGCTCGAGAGCCTCCAATAGGGGCTTGGCTTTGTGAATTAAGTCATACAAATTGCAAAGTGGGAAAAGTTATTGGGCGGGCATGAGGCTTGCGAATTTCAAGTTAACTTAAAATTAATTAAGTTTAATTAAATTTAATTAACACATTTATAATTTTAAATTTTTATTGTGACGTCTACAAGACTGTGTTTAAAGCAATATGAACTGTAGTTTGGTTATCACACCATAATTTTGTTGAACTGTCATCTTAAAACCCATTTCGTATCAAGCGATCCCGTTGTTGCCTTTCAAAGGCTTACTTCAGAGCGAAGTGGAGGTTGGAAGGTGAAAGAGGAGAAAGATGGGAGTTTAGCTGCTGTCATGCATGAGACCGAGAGACAAGGAGGGGCCATCGTAAAAGACGAAGGCTCCCTGTTGCGGTTTCCGATTCAACAGAACCAAGTTTGGTTTTCGTTTGTCGTTTATGAGATGAAGCCCGAGAGCCTCCAATAGGGACTTGGCTTTGTGAGTTAAGTCGTGCTAGTCAAATAAGCGGGAAAAGTTATTGGGCGGTCATGAGGCTTGCGAATTTCAACTTCAAATTAATTAAGTTTAATTAAATTCAATTAGCACATTTATAACTTTTAATTATTATTGTGGCGTCTACAAGACTGTGTTTAAAGCAATATGAATTGTAGTTTGGTTATCACGTCATAGTTTTGTTTGAACTGTCATCTTAAAACCCATTTCCGTCGGGAATTGGGAAACCCACATCAATTTGCTCAAAGCTTATGTCGCGGCTCAATACTCAAATTCTGCATTGGGTTGTGACTTTACATTTTATTTCTTACTCATTTATGAGACAATTACTATCAACAAAAATACAATATCCAGTAATGGATCTTCGACCAATCTTGGAACTTGCCCAAGCTGCATCAGTGAAACATTCAATATTTTTATGCCCATGATTTTTATATAAAATCCATTTTCTAGGAGCTCCTTTGAGCTAACATAGTATCTGTTCCAGAGCCGATTGATGATGGACTGTGGGGGAAGTTGAGAGTTGACTTATAGTGCTGACTGAATACGCAATGTCTGGGCGATTCAATGTGACAGTTTAATTTTCCCATTCAGGATTTTTAAAAGGCTTCATCTTTGCTAAGCTGTTGATTAGAAAGCATCGGTGTACTGCATGGTTTGACCCCTAATTTTTTTATTTATGCTACCAATCGAAAACATACTTTTATTGAGATAAAAAGATTTCCTTCTTGCTTCTTGATATTCAATCACCAAGATGTACTTCAAGGAATCAAAATCTTTAGTATTGAATTGATTTTGAAGAAAATATTTCAAAGATTAGATTAATTGCACATTGTTTTGGGTAATAA
>JXCR01098077.1:0-27332 GCA_002079205.1 Phalaenopsis hybrid cultivar | reverse complement strand
TACTGATGTTTCTCTGGATGAATTGGTGGAGAAAATTTGCAGTAATCCCTTTGAAGAACGGCGCATTGTCGTTAGGCAGATGCCTCCTAGAAGCACCGGTGAAGGCGGCGATGATGTGAAAGCCGACGAGGGCNTCCATTGCTCCATTGGATTCTGTACTGGCCATGATGGAAAATAACACCAGATCAGGATTAGTAAGCTGATTAATGTAAGGTCATCATGAAGGATGGTCTTTATCAGTAGTTACGTATTTTAGCCGAACTAATGCCTACGTACTTTTTTGGAGTCAGACTCATTTACATCATCCCCATCCTTAGTGTCTTTCTTATTGTATATTTTAAGGAGGTTATAATTTTTAGCAAGTGTCAATCTTACCACTTCGGTTACTTAAGTAAAGTTTTCATGGTCCTTTGTTTCGAATAACTCTACATCAACATAAAGAAGTGCTCTTTCATGACTTCTTCAATAACTTTTGTTGGTCATTCTTTCCAACGAAGGAATATATATTGATCTTTATAAGATGAAACCCCATGTTTATGCATGTTCTCAGTTTCCACGAATTTTTCATCTTTCATAGGAGCTTCATTCATCTATTTTATAGGAGGTTCATTCAAGAAATTAAGACCATCTTTGCTCTAATAATGCTTCAAAAGGGTGAGTTAAAGTGAACTACGATTACATTTTATTCCCTTAGGATATCAAAGACAATTAGTTGGTTTGAAAATGTTCAAATTGTAAATTTGAGCAAGATTTTTGCGGTATCCTATGATGCCTCAAGAGTTGGCAATTGGTCGACTCCTTAAGCTAGGACTCTTCGGTAACATTTTTTTTTTTTTTGGTGAGAAGCTAAATTAAGCTCATCAAAGATTTACCATGTATGATTGAGAATTATATGTCATAGTACAAACTTTGCACTTTTGGCGACATTCTCTCCAATCTCTAGAGTTTGTGCTCTTCTTAAATGATAATTCTCTCAAGCAGCTTTACTCTCAAAAGAGACGAAGCTCATTACATGATAAAAGGGTGCAATTTATTTAGGAGTACAACTTTGTTCTCAAAGACAAGGCTAGGATAAAGAGAAAAGCTATTGGTGCTTTTTCCAAGGTTTCATCACTATTAAATACAATGAGTGTGAAGTCATTCGAGTTTGAAAAAGTAATCTTAGTCCCATCTATCAAAATTTGAGCTAGATTTGCATCTTTAAATAAACAACCATCCATTCCCGACTTGAGTGACATTTGGCACAATGCCTCTTGCCACTTGTGATTTATCTCCGCCTCGCTTCACTTAAGGCATCAATCCCGAATTCTATGTTGATGCTTGCATCGCTATTAACTTTCCCGCTAACATTTGCATGTCATTGTGCAGATTTTGGACGGGTGGTTCATTTCCTCTTTTGATGATATTCCAATGATGCTTGGTTTGCTGGAGAAAAATTTCACCACTTGAGTATTATTTGTGGCCGATACATGTAGATTTACAATAGATTTATTTCAGTTATAAATTATCCATCCTCTTTCATTATTGAGCACATAAACTATTCTTCATTTGAATTCTCTTCAACTCTGAAGTTATTGACTGAAGGTCACTTTTTTTCATAATTTATTTATTTTTAATTGAATTTTTATTCCTAAGTGAAAGTTTCCATCTTAATCATTGGTTGTACAACTTAGTCCATTTCCAAGTCGAATCTAGGAAACTCAAGTTTTAAATGTCCTACATCATTGACATTTGGAATTTCTTCTAGAGATTGGATGGGAAAGAGTGAAGAGAATATCATGAGTGACTAGGTTTTTGCTCAGGACAAGGAAGAGGAATATCTTATGCAAGATCTAGATAGCAACTCTTAAACTTTGATTAGCTTCATAATATGTACCTTTCAAGTGCCGTGGGCATTTTTGCTTGGATCTACCGTAAAGTGTCTGATCTTCCTGGTAAATTAAAAGGTCGCAACTGGTCTATATGAAAAGCTTGGTTAATACAGCTGATTTATCCTCAGTTCTTAGTTCTGTATAATGAGTTAATGTCTGAAATTTATTTCTGCTGTTGTTTACTTTTATGACTAAATCTGATATGTTTTGTTCAGCTGAGAAAGCAGGCGCTTGCTTCTCTACATAGTGGTCTTCAGAATAACCAAGGGATTCCCATCGCGCATGTTGAAAAATGGCTGGCTATGGAGGTATCATCATTGCTTTCTTGCTTTTTATGGCTTTCATGTTGACATTGTCTTCCATCTGACTCTTTTCCCTTTTTCTTCCTAGGGGGAGGATGTTGAGGGTCTTTTAGAATATCATGGATTCTCAATAAAAAAATATGAAGAGGCATACATGGTGAAAGAAGGCCCCTTTCTCAGCACTGATGTTGATTTCCCCACAAGCTGTGCGCAACTTGTTCAGCATAAGAGATCAGAAAAGATAGTCGATGATGTCAGAACTGCTTCAATCGTTGAAGAGCTTTATGTGGAAAGGGAATGCGATGATAATATTGTAGATATATTCGACCATGAAAACTCTGTCAACGCTGAAAGTCACGCAACTGCATATGATGAAAAGATGTTGGATAACAATATTTGTTATTCTCCTAAAGTTCTAACTAAATCTTCTAGTTTGTTTGAAGAGCGACTTCCATTTATTGAAAATAGAGGAATTGAAATGAAAACGGAAGAAATGCCTGTCATGAGGACAACATTTATGCCTCCGGTTGAGAATGTTGGTAAATATGCCCAACAATATGATAATCAACAAATAATACATCGTTATGATGAGACTGTCTTTAATGAAGTGACATTGCAAGTTCTTGAGAGTAGTAAAATCCAACCACCTGTTCATCAAAGTTCCACTTCTTCCATGATAGATAGAAATTCAACATCTAAAATATCTGGAAGTGAAGAGCTTGAGAGTGAAACTCTGCTTCCCTGGTTTGATCAAGAGGAGGAAGCTAAAAAGAAAACACTGAAACTGATCTTAAGGTCAATTATCATTTAAATGTATCTTTATTTTACGTTTTTGTCAAATTTGTTCCATCTAATGCTAATTACTTACTAATCATCAGGAAATGGAAGAAACGGGCAGCTATGAGGAGAGCAAACAGGGAACAGAAAGAATTTCTGGCTAGTGAAGCATTGAGCTCACTATCATTAGGACCACCTATTGGTCAAATTCAATATGTGAGTTATTATTTGAAGTATTGCTAGATTTATTTTTCCTTTTTATTATTTATTAACAATCCTTTCTAACTAATTCTATTCTATTTGAATAAAGCAACATTCTAGGTCCTATAAACTTCTTGACATTGACGCTATTTCAAGTGCTAGACATGGAAAAATAGTCAACTCATGGTCAAGGTTGAACATATCTGATTTGGTTGCACCAATTATGGTTGCAAGAAACCCTAGCATCAGATTTATTTGTTGGAAGTTGATCCTTTTGGTGCAACCGAGTGATCCAGATAACCAAACCCATCAGTTAGCTTTAGATTGGTTGTTCTTTAAGCTATTAGGTAAAGAACATGATGCTGAGTTGGTGGTATGCTCATCAGGTTTATCAATATGGAAGAAATGGAACGATCCCTATGGAAGTTCTCCCCAAACTTGTTGCTTGTCTATCATCAGAGAAAAGATTCTTGATGGCAGCCATCCAATTGAAGGGGATGCCCTTCATGGTGCAAGTTGCTTGGCTTATCTTGTCTCAGAGACCATTCCATGGGAAATTCAGAGAGCTCGGCTTCAAAACGTTTTGGTGTCTGTACCAGCTGGATCTAGCTTACCACTTTTAATATTGAGTACTGATTCACCTAAAGGAGAGTTTGCAGAAAGATCAGTTAATATCACGAGAAGACTATCCCTTCAGGATGAAAAGGAGATGAGGATATCCTCTTCTTTTGTAACGTTTCTTTCTGACAGCAGTTTAAAAAATTTGCCTGGCTTCTTTGATGATAACCAGTTGAGAGCGGGTTTGCAGTGGCTGGCAAATAATGTCCCGACTCTGCCTTTACTTTGTCTTGTCAAAACTCGTGAAGTGGTTCTAAATTACTTGAAACGATACATGGAAGTCACTGCAAATCACAAAGGATTTGACGTTGCCCCAAATGATTGCATAGATGGATTTAATAAAGCCTTGGATAAGTCAGCGGAGGAAATCATGGTTACAGCATCCATGAATCCAACTCAGTGGCCAGCTCCCGAAATTGATCTTCTAGACAACTCTAGCAATGAGGGAAGGATGGCAGGCCTATACCTTCCAAGCACAAGCTGGAATTCGCCCACAAGAATTGATCAAATCATTAGAGCTATTAAATCCTGCAAACTTCCAAGTTTTCCTGACACAGCCTGGCTGAAGCATGAGTCGCTCACTGGTGTGCAGCTCAAGCAGCAGAAGTTGGCTCTTGAAGAAATCTTGATGAACTACCTGCATGAATCAAACAAATGGTTGAACGCCGATCTAGCTGTCCGCGAGGTAGGCGTAATGCTACAGAAGTGTGTAGGTCTCCAGCATAGTGGATCAGGTTACTGCCTTATTCCAAGATGGAATTTGATTTTCCAGAGAATTTACTCTTGGCAATTAAATAAACTAACTGCTCCGGGAATCTCCAATGTTTACATCATGGAAAACAAGGATAATCTTCTCACAAATGATGCACTTGACTCTGGAGTAGAGCAATCATCATTTCTTTCTTTTCCTACTGATGTTTCTCTGGATGAATTGGTGGAGAAAATTTGCAGTAATCCCTTTGAAGAACGGCACATTGTCGTTAGGCAGATGCCTCCTAGAAGCACCGGTGGAGGCGGCGATGATGTGAAAGCCCACGAGGATGAAGATGGTGACAGTGCAGAGGCTGGAATGAGTAGCCGAAACCATGATGATCTCCGATGCAGCTCTTCTTATGAGCTCGTTCCAGAGCTCATGGATACAAATAAACAGATTGTGGATCTACCAGTTTTTAGGAATGATAGGCTAGCCACGTTACTAAAGCGTTGTAACAGAGTGCAAGACACGATAGAGCAGAAGCTGGCTATCTATTTTTGAAAATTTTGACCTCGTATCTATTTCTTTCTTTTTTTCATTCATCTTGCGATACATTCCTTCTGTCTATCTATTTTGTATTTAAATCCTATTTGTTGATGTTTATTTTGATAAAATATTAATCTTTTTATCATATTAAATATACCACTCCTTCCATTGAATGACTTAGTTCCGTTTAACCCCCAAGAACACTGCCACCTTCTTGGCCCCTACTAAAACTGAATGCTTTGCCTTCCTTGAAGCCTCTTCTTAAGAATCAAACACACTTTGAGTGTGTAACCTCAGGCTTGGGACAAAGATTCGGTCAGGTTCTTACATTATTATTTTATCAGGTTCATAAATTATTGACGGTTAATATTTTTAACATATATAACTGATATGAGTCTACATGTTTTTTTTTTTTAATAAATGTCCTCTTAATTTTCCGATTGGAATGCTGCATCTCTAAAAATGAAAAAAAATTGTAGTAGTGCAGAAGTTTCAAGATTACTTATTTGTTCTTGATTTACAGATAAATTGTAGTAGTAATAATAATTATTGAGAAATTTATGTAATTAAATTTGAAAATTCATATTTTTCATTTTTTATCAAAATATCAATAGTTTGATTGTGGCACGTTTAAATAAATCGGTTTGGTAGTTTAAAAAAAATCATTTGAGTGATTAAGTTTTAAATATTAATGTTTCAGATGCTGTATATGATTATACCTAAAAGTTATTTTGATTTTCATGTGTACCGAATAAAAACCATGAAAGGTTATGTCAAATTTTAAACGTTTTTTTAACAAAAAATAATTAGGAAATCAGGGCTACTTAAATTCTAATAATAATAATAATAATAATAATAATAATAATAATGATGACAAAAATGCTCTTAAAGGATCAAATGACTGAGATGGAGTTTCGGGTGATTGAGGTTCCGCGTTGAAGTGCGAGATGCGGACTGAATTGACGGTTGATCGCATATCAAAATCAGCTGATTATGATTAATCGAGCGACCTCGTCTGGAGTCGGTTTGGCGGTAATATCGGTCGACTAGAATCCTCCATGAAATTGATCTGATTATCGGTCGACATAACCAATCGACATCTAAATAGTGGTCGATCGACAACCATTTTATTTCCTTTTTTATAATGATGTATATTTTATTTGACAAGGAGTAAAATTTTAGCTTAAGTTGTTAAAAACAAGTCAAACTCAGAAGAGGGATGATATGATTCAAAAAATTGGAGTGGGTCAATTTCACATCGAACTTACTCCAATCAATTTTGCTCATCGTTCCTAACCTACCACCCAATTGGGCGTCCCACTACTTTAGATTTATAGATTCTAGATCCCCTCTCTTTAAGGGTGATTAAACAAACTGCTCTAAAATCGTTGAGTTAGCTGATTATATTTGCTCGAGGAAGAAATGAGCAAAATATGTCAGCGGAAGAACAATAGTCACGACCTATCATGGATACAGACATACTACCGATGTATGAAGACAAAACCACCTGATCAAAGATGAAGACGAAAAATAGTCTCTAGCAGAGCCGCCATAATAAATATGTTGGTTTTTTTTGAAAATAATTATAAATATATAATTTTGAAAATAGAAATTTTAAATTTTGAAAAATGAAATCAAATAGATCTCATATATTCAATGATTTAAATAACTGAGCACCATATTACAAGTAATACTTTATCTCAAAAGATGAGAATATCACTCGATAATAGTCTCAATTATTCAAATTAAGAAATTTATGATATTTATTTGGTCCGCAAAATTTCTAATAGATCATTCCTCTACCTAATCTGAAGATTATATAAAATTTTGATTATCTGGGTTACTAATTTTTCTATACGCACAAGCTTTTATAGTTAATTATATCTTAAGCGCCTGAAATCACTTAAAAAAATATCAATTAAGATTGTGATTTTGTCTTTAAAAATCAAAATTTTAGTTTTTCAGGATTGATTGTAGAAAAATCAACTGGAAAAGACTCCTGTGGAATAGTTGTTTCTGGAATCCAAAAGAGCGAAAGGTGGAGGATGTCACAAATACTGAGAAGGCCCAAGTGACTTCCCAAACTATCATATAATTTGGTTTTACATTTTGGAAGCAATGTTATTTAACTTTTTAGTCCTGCAACTTATTTAGAATTTTAGGACTTACATTTGCATGACGTACATTCATGCAAACGATCTAAGAAGACAGAATGATTTATGTTTTACCTAACAACGATCTCGAGATCTTGAAAAAAGTTATGATTTATATCGCATGACATACAATCATGCGAATGCCTAAAAGATAGTGTGAGGATTTACGTCTTGTTAAACGAACAACCTCAAAATCCTAAATGTTCATATTGATTAAGTCTACGGAAAGTTTAGTTGAAGTTTATTCTTCGCTTCACATTTTGTCTTCGCTTGATCGCCTTGAAGGTTGACAGCTGCTCGATCGCATCCTCACCTAATTTCATGAAAGAGAAGGGAAGAGAAAATCATGCCTCACGAAGCTTATCGTAGGTTTTTTTGTTGTGATCTTGTGACATGTATTTTGAATTGATTGTTATTATTATTAAAGTGATTAAAAAAGAGAAATTTTATTTTATGTTAAGCAACGTCGGTCAAGATCCCATGGTTTCGTCGTCCTGAAACCATTGTTTTTTTAGAATTTACTTAATCTAAAGAAGTTGCCGGAGAAGTCTTGTTAGAAATCCTCATAAATCCAAAGGGTGGATAATTAATATTACATTATTTTACTTTATTATTTTTATTTTGTTGATTAATTATCAAGTGGATTTGAATCTTATAAATTTTAATGTTTCAATATTTATATTAAGAATTGAAAGGTGAGGAATAACTTTAAAATAAAAGTTGAATGGTTTTGGATAGATTTCACCGGCGTGAGGTTTGATGTCGTCTATTTCGTTTGTCTTTTGTGATCACTTAATGTCTTGACCACAACTGGGTTTACCTCGTAAAGGCACACAGAAAAATTTGAATGAGAATTTCAAAACAAAATAGAGTGTTAAGTAATCATACACACATAAATGCCATAATAATAAATAAAAAAGGGAAGTGACTTTGCATATAATGTGATATGAGATATATTTTAAATCTCTTGAACCAACTCATGAGATGTGGAGACACTTACTCAAAAAGGTGGGTATGTCGTGGAGGCAGTGGCCCAACGGATGGGTGTGCCATGGAGGCAATGAACCAGAGGAGTGGGCATGCAATGAAGACAACGACCCGAAAAATGGGTGTACCATTGATGCAGTGACCCAAAAGGATAGATATGCCTTGGGGGTAGCAGAACGACAAATGGGTGTGTCGTGGAGACAGTAACCTGGAGGAGTGGGCGTATCATGAAGGCAGCGACCCAAAAGATGGGTGCACCGTGGAGGCAATGACATGAAGGAGTGAGCGTGCCTTGGAGGCAGAGGCCTGAAAGAATGGTGTACAGTGGAGGCAGTGACCCGAAGGAGTGGGCATATTGTGGAGGCAAAAGCCAAAAAGATGGGTGTGTCGGAATGTAGTGACCCGAATGAGTGGGCATGTTATGGAGACAGAGGCCTGAATGATGGTTGTGATGTGGAGGTAGTGACCTGAAGGAGTGGACTTGTCATGGACGTAGAGGCTCGAAAGATGAGAATGTCGTAGAGGCAAAGTCTGGAAAGATGGGTGCGTCGTTGAGGCAATGATCCGATGGAGTGGGTGTTCCGTTGAGGCAGAGGTCTGAAAGATGTGTGTCATGGAGGCAATGACTCGAAAGGGTGATGATCCTCATTGGGGAGAATCTTACAAGTGGGATGAGTATATAGATTGACACTCAAAATGCAACTCTAGCATGTGATAAAGATTACAAAAGGTGAAATACAAGACATATAGCACAAGAGAAGTATCATGCTCAATTGTCTATGGAATAGGAAACTATTAAGAAGAATTATACCATAACCCAATAATGACCAAACATGCATGCAAATGACAAACACATACAAAGTATAATGCACCATGCAAGCAAGCAATCAAACACTAATACACACGCATAACATGCACTATACAAGTGATTGGTCGGCCGAGCTGGGGTGACCAGTTAGACCTAAGTGCTTGGATGATTGAGCCGGGTGGCCAGTCAAGCCAAAGTGCAATGCTGATTGAACCGGAGCAGCCGCCTGTGGCAGAAAGTGATGTTGACAAGGTCGGGGCAGTAGGTCGAGGAAAAAGTGATGCAAACTAGGCCGAGGTGCCCGATCGAGGCACAAGGTGATGTCGATCAAGCCTGGGTGGGCGGTTGAGGTAGAAGGGATGCCATGCCGACTGGGTCCGGGTAGTCAGTCAAGACAAAAGTGGTACTGATCGGGCCGGTGCGGCCGGTCGGGGAAACAAGTGGTGCCGACTAGGCTGGGGCAGCTGATCAAGCAAGAGTGATGCTGATCAGGTTGGAGTAGCCGATCAAAGAAAAAAGTGGTGTTGATTTGGTCGGGGCGGCCGATTGACCCAACCCGCAATTACATGGTTATTTAATTTTTAAAAGATGACCAAACACTTGACCCAATATATCTTAGCGGCTAGTTCACAAAATGATATGTTATAAAATTTAAGAATTTGATGTGCACATTAGGTGTACTACGCAAGTATACATATTGTTTCAAGTAATATAGAATTTTCTTTACAAATCATAATTTCGATCCCATAAAGAAACAATAACTATATAATAAATTATAAAATTCCTACTTAAAATAGTAGATACTTATCTAGGAAAAATAAGTAATTACTACTAATAAGTGCAGTTTAAAAACTAAAGTAAAAAATGCTAAGTGTTTTTAAGACAGCTAAGTGTAGAAGAGTTTCAAATTATGTGAAGAATCTTTCTCTTTACAATGAGTTTATAATCAGTGTATGAACCAAATGTTTAAACATTAAAATGTAGTTATGTGCCAAATAGGAGCATAACTATTCTTTACCCTCTTTCCGAGTGCATAAATAACATTGACCAATCTAAAGTAAGTTCCTAATTGATATGGTTATGTTGAGTAGATTTTAGCCTTTCACTTTATATTACCCTATGTGCCCTCTCTATAGGACTAACTAGGCCTTAGGTTCCAAACTGAAGACCAAATTGATAAAGATTCTAGCTTGTCATCTTAGAATCACCAATTTTACTCCCATCAAAACTTATCTCCATATTTATTTGAACTGCACTATGAACTACTTTTCCTTCACCTAATAATACAATGTGATTCTTACTAATTGAAGAATATATAGTCCTCTCGGGTCATTATAGATTCATAATAAATTTTAACATATCAATTGGCTAGATCGAATATGTAAATGAAGCATGAAGTAATGAATCATCACAAGTATAAAATAAGAAAAGTTCTAGACAATTCTAATCCTAGACATGATTAATTCTCATTACAAGAAGAAAGATAAGAAAACTACTCTGACTTTATGAAGATATCATAACAAAACATGAATTATATTTAAAATTAAGTTGAACAAACTCAACAAAAGGTACAAATACTTATATTGAACTCTTTTCCAAAGAAAATCCTTTGAAGTTTCATGGATGAATCATCAACTCTCCTTACAAGTTTACTCTAAAATACAAAAACAAATACTCACACACTCAAACTCAAGATTCTCTCCAAAGACTTGTGCAAATACTAGACACCAGTGATCTTCCCAACTTTCCACTCACTTTTTCGGGCAGCCAATGACTCTATTAAATAGATCTCTCAAAAGAACCAAAAGTCACTTCAAGCACCTCTTCAAAATTTGTCCAAATTAAATGCACAAAGTCAAAAACCATTTCTGGCGCCTAGGCGCCACCCTTCTAGAATATGCGCATAACTGACTAGAGCCTAGGCGCCAGATCTTGGCACCATGATGCTGGAGCTTAAGTGCCAAGAGCTGGCGCCTAGGGGCCAGTTTAAGATTTTAGCTCCTTACTCTATTTTGCTTCATTTTCACACTTTTTTTCTCCAAAATTTCATTTCTTGTATATGAAATCAAAAACATGTAAAATATCTTCTATTAAAGTGTAATAACATTAAAATGAGCATAAAATGCATATAAAAAATTAGCATATTTTAAGGTGTATCACCAACCAAGCCCTCTTGAAGCCAAAATTGAGCCTATAAATACCCTCCATTGCCCTCCATTTAAGCATTTTGAAACTCCTGTCATTCAATCCCAATCCACTATCCAAACCACTAGCATCTTCCCTTTCCAATCCTAACTCGTTACAAAGTCATTACTCCACTCATTTTACTTAGCTGAAACTAGGATATTCCCAATCCTCATTATCCAACCACCAATTTTCAAATCCATAGCTTCCATAAGCTTTACCACACCACCAAACCAACTCCTCAAATGATTTCCCACAACTTTGAACCTTCAAACACTCCGTTCAACCAAACCGAGCCATCTTTTGCTCGAGATCATACAAGAAGTCTATGCAGCTCATAATTGAAATGAGAGGAGTGTTTGTGAGGATCAATCGATCATTCCACTACAATCAAACTCTTGGTTCATCTCTGCAACTAAGGTATATTTAAAAATTTAGAATCATGGTTCTTGGTAGTGGTCCTTTATGAAAGAAGCATTGGTTTCACACAGATTTGACCATAGGATAAAACACGTGGATAACACGTAGATATCCTTTTGGCTTGGAAATATCATAGAATAGTAGGTATGATTGCATGGATAATGTGTTTTTACTCAAACGGGTTGAGTTCACTATCCTATTTAGGACAATGAATAAATGTCGTTCACTGTATTCTGTTTGTTTTCAATGTCAGAGATGAGTGGAATGACCACGAAACACCCTAATGCATACTAGACCGATGCACTCATCCATAATGATTACATGACAAATCGAGAGGCTAAATGTATAAGTGAAGCAATCAGAGTGCTACGCGGAGATGGCGGACTTTGTAAAGCTGAGGTGACATGGTGACTTTGTAAATCTTTAATAAATAATTAAATAAATTTTATCATCATTTTAAAATTCAAAAAATCATTAAAAAATGAAATAAATTTAGGAAAATAAAACAAAAAAAATATGGAAGATCTGTACACAATAAGAAATTGTGGAATGAAAAATGGAAAACAATAATAAATGTAATTTCAAAAATTAAATAGAAATATTAAAATAGATAAAAATTTACGAAAATCAAACAGGAATCAAAATTAAATGAATTTTTTTACAGCAAAATACAACTTAGCAAGATTAACTCTGTAATTTTTCCAAGAACAAAAAAATGATAATCTGCCAACAAATTTTAATTTCACAAACAAATCAAAACAAATAAAATCATTAAATAAAAAAGAAAATAAATATTGAACTCATGCAAATAAGACTAAGAATATGTTTTTACTAACTGAAATAAATAAATCAACAATTTATGTAATATAACTCATATTACTGTTTGTTTGGGGCGTATACATGCAATTTAGTATTTACATAAATATCGTGATATTTCAAAACTCTACTAAAACATTAAAATACACTTTTGAAATCATGAAATTATATATAACTAACTAATTAGAACCAAATCATTAAAATGAAACATAATTTGAACCAACCAATTCAAAATTTGACAGAATTAACAATTTAAGCTTTTGTCTTCTTACCAATACTTGCTTCACTGGAGTATCTTTGGGTTTCTTCTATGCTGTCATTTCTGGGGAGGATTCTCTATTCCTTTTTATTATTATGAATGAGAATAAATTCTATTTTCTATTTGCTCCATACTTTATGGTTGGACTGTAGTCCCTGCCATTTTAATTCCCTGCTGCCATCTTTTTTTAGTCCGGCTGCTGCTGCTAATGGTTTCGTGCATAATTCTCCCCACCTGAGAATCTATTTAACAAGGATTCTTACTACGTTTGATCTAATAACGATTATTGCCTTATAATTCTTACCTCATCAGTATCAAGTGAAAATATTCTTACGGCGGTCGATCGACAGTGATGGTGAGCTGCAACTCCTTCTTAAGACCTCAGACACTCTTTAGGCTTAAGCTCTCCTCTCATGAGAAGGGAGAGACTCTATTTATAGTGTTATGGGTGCAATTAAAGCAGAAATATGAACAATTTTGATTGTACGATTCGAAGAGCTTCCAATGATCGGATGACGTTTGATGGACATTTAGTTGTCTTAATAATGTTGGAATTAAGCAATCTTGGGTTTGTTATATTTGTCTTGTCGAGACACTAGATTCAACTATAAACTTGCTGAATTTGACATTCGTTTGACCTTTCAAATGTATCCGAAAATCTTTCAAAAATGATTTAATCACTTGATCTCGGTTGATTTGATTCTAATTGGACTAACTTTGATATCATTAGGTTGGTCTCATCGATTCCGTTAATTTGACTATAAGTTTCTTGAAATCGAAGTTCTAAATAATTTTTCATCAGAATTTAAATATTTTTTACTTAAAATTTATCTCGATATTCTTGTCAGAAAATGAGAATTTATTGAAGATTTATCAAGTGCTACTCCAACAATGCCATTCCACAAACGTAATTTTTCATCTCTTTCATCACTATTTACTACAGTAATTTCAGTTGAGTTAAGCCTAAAAGATAACATTTAATATTCGGCGTAATCCCAAGTAGCCAGGTAAGCAAGCCTAAGAAGGAAACCTAGCCAAAAACGTTCCGGCTCAAATCCAGGGCACGCATAATGATGGCCGTGGGATCCATTAAACCGGTCTGGAGCCGACACCCTCCTCCGGGCACTATATGGCACGCCATCCACGTTGCCTCCCAACCGCTAAACATATGCTCCGAGGGGCCGACGCGTTGCCTCCTGGCGTCTACGCTGTCTTTAATAGCCGCCACCAGCGCGCCGCACCGGCGCATGCGCGGGACCCTCGGTGCGCTGCCACGCACGCAGACGCACTTGCGTCGAGCAGTGCGCATGAATGAAAACCGGCATGCACGCCTACGGGGCCCAGAAACATCAACTCGACACCAGAGAATTACTGAATGCTTATATCCATTTGAAGCTGGTCATGATTGTTATATTCTCAATAAAATATAGTGTACAAGATGTGTACCTGCGTCGCTGTACTGTTTTGTGGTGATAGTGCTTTATTTGGGTGTATGTCACTGATGAGTGAAGAAAATTTTCTTCCCTTTTTTAATGTAGTTTTTTTTTTAAATTAAGTGGGCTTTAAAAATTATTGAATTTATTTTAAGATGAATAAATTATAAAAAATATATATATTAGTAATAATCTAAAAAAAGATCTTACATTTTCAAAATCTATTTTAGCAAATTTATGATTTTATTCAATCATTTGGCTTGTCGCTAGTTTGTGAGGCTGTCTTTAACATCTCATTAGTCAAGTCTGAAAGCTTACGGTTTAAAGCTAGATATTTTGGCACATTAAGTGAGCCTATTTTTTTATTATTATTATGTTAAAAAATATTAGAATTCAATATGTTCATGTAACGTGTGAGAAATGTTTGTAAATCATGAAAGTATGAGAGATTTGCATTTGATTAGCCCAAGAATTTTAGCCATATATGTGGTTATGGTTTCTTAAATGGAAAACATCACATGATATTGCTAAGATAATGTGGATGAGGGTCAAATAAATTAGTTGGACTAAATTCATTGTTGCCACCCACATATTTTGGATGATACTTTCGGTACCAAGGACATCGGTAATTTTCTTCAATTATATTGGAACCAAATGTAGGTGAGAAGGGATAAAGTGGACAGACAAGCAACTATATAATAAAAATAATCTCAAAATGATGTCACTAAATACATCAATGTCACTATACGACATCAACACAAGTAGCTCAAATTAGTATTATAAGCTATGAGCAATTTCATATAGTTTGTAGCACTATTTTTGGGAAAAAGACTATAATATTTGATAAGGATACACAATCAGCAATGCCAAAAGTAGAACCCCATTGGAGAAAAGAATAAGAGAATAGGGGAAACATAACTATAAAATAAGAGTGAAAACTACAAAAACATCATAACATGAAAGCTTTATTTACCACCCCTAGTTGTGAAAGGGCACTCAAGTGGGAGTAGAAAGTAAGAGAATAAAGAAAATTGTTCAATTGAGCGTGAAGTATCCCAATGTTAGGAGATGAATTAATCATCTGTGACAAAAGAAAAAAAATATCCAAAACATATATAAAAATTTATTCTATCAATCAGCAAGAAATAAAAAAAAGGCATAAAATTCAATGTAGTTTTTCCAACATGAAATGTTAGATCTCACATCTCAATAAATTTTGTGAAGAAGAGCATCATAACAAGCAATATGGTTGCCAACTCTCTTGTCATTTAATAGTATCAAACAATATCATTAAATCATTGATATAATTTATGTACTTAACAGACATTATTAGGTCAAAGCAAGAAAGAAATTGCAAAAGACAAGCATTGAGTTAGAAGATTAAAAGTAGATTAACTTCCAAAAAATAAGTAATTTATAACTCAAAATGAGTGAAAAAAGCACGTGTTGAACTTTAATATTGTGATCAATAATAGTACATAACCCACCCACCACACACAATCAAATTAATAAAAGACTAGTATATTCAAGCATATTATTTAAAAAATATATAAAAATGTTAATATGCTTTAATAATATTACAATATAAAGTATGTAAGAATTTCTTAAAATCTATAACAGAGCTACCATTCAAGGCAATTTAATCCATAGCCTCAAGGGAAACAAGAATAGCAGCAAAAGCATTAGCATAAGAAAATGTCATTAGGAGTTGTTAATTCCCAACTAAAATTATTAATGTGGACACTAGTGGAATAGAAAAGAGAAAAGAATACTAATCCAAATTGCTCCTCTAAAATTTGAGCATGGAATTAAGGGTCCCAATCTAATTTTGATTTGCAGCCATTCAAACTAGCTTAAGCAAGTTTAGATTTCAAAGTGAAAGCAATCACTAATAGCTTTTTCCAGTAAGAAGAATCCTCATAGCAAGAAGATTAAAAAAATAATTCTTCTCCAGTAGGATAAAAAGTATAGAAATTGATACATTAAAGTGAGAAAGCATCTATAAGCATTAGTAAGTGCAACAATAGTGGGAAGACCAAGTTCCTTATTAATCTTATTTTTAAATTATTGCCCCATGGAAAAATGATATTTAGATTTAATATTGCCATCATAACCTAGAACAATATCCACTTAAAAGCTTTAAACAAGCTTTAGAAATGTCAAGTAATCTTATCAACATATGCCAGCAAGAGAAAGGTGTCGTATTTTTTGGCCATCTAATACAGATTAAGTACTTTAAAGCACCAGTGAGGCACGTAAGTATACATGTTGATCAAGTAGTATCTGTAACTTAGTTCATGTATTGATGCCATAAGGAAGGAGTGAACACCTAAAGTTCAAAAAAGTTCTAGTATACTGGTTTTGGGTCTAGCATGAATGTTCAAATTTTTATGATCTTAAAGTTTTTAATCCTAAATTTTATAAGAATTAAAAGCTATAACTATTTCTAAGCTTGAACAAGTGATATAAAACTAGAAACAATAGATATATCTAAGTGACTCTAATGTAGTTAACAATCATGAACAATTTTTTTTATTAGCCCCTCCCAGTGGTGATAAGAAAAATGAGGTTTCATATTAGAATTAGTCTATTAGCCATGTAGAGAATCAATTATTTGTAAATTTTCTTACACTATTGCATTACTATAAAATTAATCACTATAGAAATTTACGCTTTTTTCGATGACCACAATTCCTTAGTTATGATAAGAAAAACTGACGGTTTTAAGCTCGTAAGTAAAGCCCTTGTTGGGAATTCCAAAACTGACTGATATTCCGATGGTATAAATTTATAGACAGTTATCTGAAAATATAAAGTCATAGCTTTTTTTGCAAAATTTGAGTCGTCGTTAATTATATGTTCATATAAGAGACGGTTCTTCTTTCGGTAATAGCGATGATATACACATCAAAAAAGTGTACATCTGTTGGTTTTTTGAAACAGAAAACAGTCAGTTATACGTCGTTTATGTGTCATTTATTATAACCAATAAGTTAAATATTGAAAAAATGTTGCACACGTCAGTTTATAGCACATGTAAAAATAATCGGTTAAATGTTGTCTATGCATCATTTTTTATTACCTATAGGTTAACTGTCGAAAAAGTGTCACGCCATTTTTGTGTGAAGCACCTTCAGCCATCAGTTATGTGTCAGTTAGACGTTAGTAAAAGCGTCCATCAGCTAGCTATCGGTTTTTCTTAGTATAAGTTTGGAATCATTGCAAAACTGTCGCAAAACCGTCGGTAGGCCGTTGGAAACTTGTATGATAAAGAAAAAAAAAATAAATTCTTTCTTTCATATTTTTGTTGCCACTCCCACTATCACAATATTTAATATACAATATCAAGCATTTAACAAAATAACATAGCTGTCAAATTGTAATTTATCCAATCAAATAATAAAATAAATTTACTCTAAAATATGTACATTACTCTAAAATATGTACATCACTGTTTACAGAAAATATATATGTCCAAATGTACATAAAAATAAAAATTAAAAATTAAAAAATCCCTCATAATCTTCCTCCTCTATCTCATCAACCTCATCCTCATCATCCTTTGTTGCCTCCTCCTACTCCAATGCTGTCGCTGCCTTGCCACGCTCTCTGTTCTACTGCGGAGCAAATCCAACTCAGCCTTCAGCTTGACTTCATTGTTGACCTCCAATCGCGACTTCATCTCAGAAAAGTAGGCTTCCATCTCCACAGAGTCATACTCAAAAGGCTTCATCGTAGAGACAGAGTCATACTCAGAAAAGTAGGCTTCCAATCGCGAATACATCAACACTCTTGGAGATCTTCTCATTCTCTACGGTAAATGTGGAAGATGTGGATGCACCGATGAAGGGTTGAGCGTCACAGGCAAGCCCCTACAACCTGAGCCCATAAAATTTACCCTTCTTCTTCCCTCCAGTAGTCTTTTCCATGGTTCATACCCAAAAGGATCATAACTCGTTGAAGGAGCATGGCTAAATATTGTAGGATCAATCTCCCCATGTCATGTCCAAAATCTCTGACGGTACATGTTATATTTCTCTTCATATGTCGTTAGGTGTATTTGATTTTTGTGTTTCAAACATGGACATCAAAACTACCCTCAGATAGGTAAACCAACAATTGATAAGCATCTGTCACAAATTCCTTGACACCCTTTAAGAACTCTTGGTTGATCCATTTTTCTAATCGGATAAATTATGTTGTACATCCAAGATCTTGATGTACGAATATCCATGTGTACCTTCAAATATGAGAATAATAAACAAATTATAAAATGCAATCAGCTAAATACAATGTATTTAATTATTTTAGTAGATCTACTAGTTGATTGGTAACAAAAGACGATGAAACCTGACAATAATCAATGCATTTTAGGAGTGAATGTTTTAGATAACTTTTAAGTCAGAACATTAGTAGTCTATTGTGGGAATTAAAGCTGTCAAAGACCGACTATTGATGAACATTTATTCATATTTTCCTCTAATCTTGGTTTTCACCGTAGCTACAACAACCCATTCACGAGTATACTTTTTTCACATTTTTTCTACAAGTGTAAAGCCACTTATCCACCTACGTATTCTCCTCTCAACAACTCTTACTAGACCACATTCACATGATGCCTTAAGAGTGTATTTACGAGTTGCGAGAATGAGGATGCTTAGGTTTATGATTGGCTCTTCACTCGGAGACAAAACATGAAAGAAATATATCTGTGCGAAGGCTAGTGTAGCTTCAGCGACATACAATATTTGAGGGAGTCATCCTAATGGATTGAGTTTAATTGTTTGATCAATAATGTTCTTCGATGGAACTAACATTACTGAAATCTCAAACAAACCGACCTGTAGTAGATCTAATCTTTAGATCTAATATTGATTGTCATCATAACCATGTCAAACCTTGCATGAGTTTATTTCTTTCACATCCTATTTTCTAAATGGAAAGCTAATCATAGGAGTAAGCATACTCGTCGCTGCGAATTTTATACATAATCGACTGTACACCTGGAAATATATTTTTAGAAAGAGATATTTCATAAAATGTAAGAGTTTTCACTGCATCATCAAGTGCAAAGTCTAATTTCCATAGACATAACGAAACTTCACATCAAAATCTATGTTGTCAGTTTCAAAATGAAAATTCACTTCAAAATCTAATTTGCTTTGCCAAAATAAGAATTACGTTAATAATCTTGGAATTGAAAAATTAGATTTAAAAGTAAATTTTCATTATGATTGTAGAAATTAAACTTTGCACTGGAGGATGCAGTGAAAACTCTTGCGTCTTATGAAATATTTTCTTCTAAGAACATATTTCCAGTAGTTTAGTCAATCTCATAAGGGGCTGCGGTGATGAGCATATTTAGTTATGTGATTGGCTTCACTGTCTAAAATAAAATATGAAATAAATATGCCTGTGATAGGGTTGGAGTAGCTACAGTTGCAGGCAATCCAACTCAGCCTTTTGCTTGACCTCCATGTTGACCTCCATCTGTGACTTCATCTGAGAGAACCAAGCTTCCATCTCGGTAGAGAAGACAATTACACACTTGGAGATCATCTCATTCTGTGCAATATAGGTGGAAGCTGTGGATGCATTGGTGGAGGGGTGAGCGTCGTGGGCAAGCCCCTGTAACCCGAGCCCATAAAATTTACCATTCCTCTTCCCTCTAACAGTCTTCTCCACAGGTCTTACTCAAAAGGATCATAACTCATTAAAGGAGCGGTGCTGAATGTTGTAGGATCAACCTCCCCATGTGAAGTCCAAATCCAGAATCTTGTTGAAATCCTTGACGATACAGATCATATTTCTCTTCATCAGACGTTAGTTGTTTTTTATTTATGTGTTTCAAACATTGACATCAAAACCTACTCTCAGATAGGAAAACCAACAATTGAGAAGCAGCTGTCACAAATTCCTTGACACTCTTTTAGAACTCTTGGGTGATCCCTTTTCTAATCGGATAAAGTTTATTGTACATCCACAATCTCGATGTACGAATATCCTTGTGTACCCTCAAATATGAGAATAATAAATAAATTATAAAATGAAATTAGTAGAATATAGTGTTTTTAATTTTTTTAGTAGATCTACTAGTCGATTGTTAACAAAAGGTAATGAAACCTGACAATAATCAATGCATTTTAAAAGGAGTGAATGTTTTAGATAGCTTTCAAGTTAGAACAGTAGCAGTCTGTTGAGGGAATTATGGATGTCAAAGATTGATTATTGATGAACATTTTTTATATTTTCCTCTAATATTAGTTGTCATTGTAGCTACAACAACCCATTCACGAGTATAATTTTTCACATTTTCTTTACAAGTGTAAAGCCATTTATCCACCTACGTATTCTCGTCTCAAAAACTCTTACTAGACCACATTCACATTATGCCTTAAGAGTATAGTTACAATTTGCGGGAGTGAGGATGCTTAGGTTTATGATTAGCTCTTCACTCGGAGACAAAACATGAAAGAAATATATCTGTGCAAAGGCTAATGTAGCTACAGTGACATACAATATTAGAGGGAGTCATCCTAATGGATTAAGAATCAATGTTTGATCAATAATGATATTCAATTGAACTAAAATTACTTAAATCTCAAACAAACTGACTTGTAGTAGATCTAATATTGATTGTCATCATAACCACACCAAACCTTGCACGAGTTTATTTCTTTCACATCATATTTTTCAAATGGAAAGCCAATCATACCACTAAGCATACTCGTCGCTGCAAATCCCATACACGATCGACTGTACACTTAGAATATATTTTTAGAAGGAGATATTTCATAAAATATAAGAGTTTTCACTGCATTCTTAAGTGCAAAGTCTAATTTCCATAACCAGAATGAAAATTCACATCAAAATCTAAGTTGTCGGTTCCAAAATGAAAATTCACTTTGAAATCTAATTTTCTTTGCCAAAATGAGAATTGCGGTAATAAAATTTAAATATTGATGTGAATTTCTTTCTTGGAACTGATAATGCATCCTTAAGTGCAAAGTCTAATTTCCATAATCAGAATGAAAATTCACATCAAAATCTAAGTTGCAGTTCCAAAATGAAAATACACTTTGAAATCTAATTTGCTCTGCCAAAATGAGAATTACGTTAATGAAATTTAGATATTGATGTGAATTTCTTTCTTGGAACTGACAAATTAGATTTTAAAAGGAGTGAGTGTTTTAGATAGCTTTAAATGGTTTGATCACCTGTATTTATAATTTTACCACTAGAGCTACTACTACTAAAATTACATTTCAAGTATCAAGTTCTAGATCTACTCAAATGAAGGACTTTAGACTCTAATATCGGTTTCCATAATTTAAGTTTTTCCCAAACTCTTTCTCTAATCTTATCCATAAGAAGGATATCACTGGCAAAAGCACACACCAGGTTGCATTCTCTTGTAATGTCTGGTAAAAGCATCCATAAATAAAGTGAAAAAATATATGCTTAAAGCAAATCCATGATAGAATTAGGGTTGTTAACAATCTGATTTCGAGTCGAGCTGGGGATCGACTCACAGAAGATGTCTTAAAGAGGATTTCCAACACTCACCTAGTGTGCTTATGGATGTACTGCTTGTAATCTTAAATGGTTACTATGAATTATGAAACTTAATTTGTGCAGCAATGTGGCACTACACCTTTGTTCTTGACAACAATACAAAAACTTGATACTTTTCCCGGTCTAGGTAAAATTTACACACTAGGGGTTTAACACAAGTATACATGTCATATAAGTAATGTCGGATTACTGAGTCTAGATTATGAAGCCCACAGAGAATGAAATAATTGAGCTTAAGATAAGTTCTAGCATACTATAATGAATCTTAACCTGGATGCATAGTTGGTTTAAGTTGCATTTACTAATCATATCTAACTATCACTAATCCTATTGATTTACTCCTAAGTTAATTCTACTAAAGCTAATTAAATTAGGAAAGTCAGGGTATAAAACTACTCTTCCCTTGTAGTGAGATAAGTACTATGTGTAGGATTGAAACACTTAGAATAGAAATTGTAGCTAGTGACAAATAAGAGCAATTCTCTTCTTTACTCTCTCCTGAGTGCATTAAAAAGTTTGGTTCAAACTTGGTTAGTGTTTCTACCTGTCTCCTTAGAAACTCCAATTTGAACCCATCAAAGTGTATTTCCCTGCCTATTTGTATTGCTCTATGAACTACTTTTCCTTCACCCACTAGTGTAATGTGATTTTTCCTAGTTGTTCATGTCACAGCTCTCCCGAGTCTTTATGGGTTCATAACAAATTTTAACATATAATTTGGCCATAATGAAAAGTAAAATAAGAACAAAGGAAAACCATCACTTTAATGAATAAAAACCTATTCTAAAAGCATTCTAATATCCTACACAACCTACTAATTCATCACAAGAGAAATGTATAAAGAAAGTACTCACAATGCATGAAGACAATACTACCATTCTTCATCTTATAATAAAGCAAATTCATAGAAAATGAGTTTACAAATAATACAAGATAATGTAAAATGAAACACTTAACTTTGTCCATGAGAAAAGAGGTGAAAAATCCTCCCCAAGTGATCTCCAAATGTTCCCTGCACTTCTGATAGTATTCCATTATAGAATTCTCTCAAATCCCTCTCAAAGCTTTCTAAGAAAATGAAGAAAAAGTAAAATATAACTCTAAATTCTTATCTTCTACTCCTTAGTTTTCTCCAAATCTTTCAAATATTCGAGTCCTTTCTTGAACTACCCCCATAGCCTCTTAAGTCCCAAATCTAGGCCAAAGTAATTGCGGAAACTGCCCTGAGCAGTTCTAGCACCTAGGCGCCATTATTTTTGTCTGCTAGGTGAATTATGGCACTTTGGTGCCAAGGTCCCAGGGTGGGCTCATTGGCGCCCAAGTCTAGCATCTAGGCATTAGTGTGCTGAAACATTATCGTTCCCCAAGTGCTCCATTTTGCCTCCATTTCACTACATTTCAACTCTAATCCTCCTTTATGTTATTCCTGAAGTTAAAACATAAAAATACCTTTCTTTAAAATGCAATTTCATCAAAATTAAGTGTTAAATGTAAATAAAATTGAACATGCTATAGGACATATCAATGGACACCTAGTTTGCGCAGAGCCTAGGACACTCCTGATCATGTCAACAAGATTCAACAGGTGAAGTAGAATTGGGCTTCAGAATGTAGAGGCATGGGCTCTTTCCCATACACAAGAGAGACACTCTCACATACGTAGTACAGAGATCACATGTATGTGCCATAATAATTTTTATATCATTACAAATCTTTTGAAATTTAAATTTTCCTTTAAATATCTTTAATAATTTTTTTTGTAGGACGAGTACCAGCTGATAAAGCAGGTATAGAGTCAATAATAAAGAGGAGCTAATATCTCATAAAAATAATTTTGGTCATACAGATTTGACTTTGGAGAGAAGTTGTTGGGGGGTAAAAAGAATGGAAGGATATATGGATTGAGTTTATAAGGACTTACATACGACACATGTTACTCTTTCTCAATTTAAAGCTTGATATCTTTCAAGGATGCCTAAGTTAACAGGCGATTATAGCAGTATAGAGGATAAAGAGGCCTGATTTGCTGCTCGACTCACTAAGATGGAGGCTATAATGAAGATGGAATTGGAGGAGGTGCGATGTGAGGCACGTCAGAAAGGGAAGCATCTGATATAGGTGAATAAAGAGGAGAATCATGAGAAGTTCAACGACGAGTTGTTGTGTGTTTATTTTATTTACTTATTCAGATGCATTTATGCAATATTTATTGATTGATTATTTCATTAACTATTGTTTAATACATTTTGATTACATTCATTTTTAATTTATGGTTTTCTTTATATGTTTCTACTTTAGTAGCTATGAGGATAGGTAAATTAGATTGTATGATGTACTTGCCATGTGTTTTTGTGATGCAATTGAAGTTGTATAATATGTAATGAACAAATAAAACTTTTCTATTTTTTAGTAATATAACGCCAAACCAACGGATGTGTTGGCTGGCCTACAATGGCTATAAACCAACAATGCTAATTTGCTAGAAATTACATCGACCAGGGCCTAGTCACTTTGAAAGTTCATCAAAATGCAGGACCTTTCAAAAGATCATCTTAAATAAGGTAGCGATGATCCTAGTCTATCAAAAATTGTGTCAACCAATGTAGAAATGTTGGCGTGATATCCCTAAAAAATACATCACAAAGTGTAAAAACTAATAGCAAGTTCCAAATTACCAACAAAATTAGCCGTAAAAATCACATAAATTCATGTAGTGATCCTAAGAGTTAGCATAAAATTTAAAAGTAAATCCATCAAGGCTAGTAGTTTAACATTTAGATGTTGAGCAAATAAATTCAACTTTATTTTCTCATTATTATAAGAGATAATCAAATCAAATCCGGTGGTATAGTAGTGGATATGTTATAGTTGATGTTGTTACAGTTAATAAGGTTTTTAAAGTGTAAAATAAAAACTCTAGTAATGTAGATAAGCAAGCTATAATGATGTTAAAGCTATTAAATTCCACAATGAAATTGTAATTTTTTTTAAACTTTCAATTTCATTTAGAGAAAATTGAGATCATCTTTTTTATTAATGACCCATTTATCCATTTATTTTTGAATTATCGAAGTCACACACGATGAATAAAAATTAGGAAGAACATCTCTAATCTCTCTATCTTTAAGATTAATAATGGGATCCTCAAGCTCGAAGCTAAGAAATTGAAGGATGCTAAAATGCTTATGTTCTAGGGTCTTCATATGTTATTTAGAAAATGATTTGAAAAATCATTTCTAACCATTGAAGAGAGTGTTAAGGGATTTTATGTTTTGTTATATTATGAAGATGGGATAGCCTTTGAAATGAGAGAATCAAGCTATCTTAAAATATCAATATGCCTTGCTTAAGTAGTCCAACAATTTTTTTAAGAAATTGTGTTTAAAAGATTTAGGAGGAGATGTATGAATGTAATGGAGGTGTGTTATGTGCATCTATGAGCATTGGTCTTATAAAAGAGTAAGAAAAAAAGAGGTCAGGCCAACCATTATTTATCCTATCTAATTTCAATTGGATGAGATTGTCAATCCTGTTATGGAATATTAATGAACCCAAAGTTTAACAATCCAATTGATTTTAAATCCTTTAAACTAATGTTAAATAGCATTGAATATCCTAGAACTTGTTATAAAGAAGAATAATTATTTCCTAAATTCTAATTAGAATGATACTTGCAACAATTGAAGTTGTCAAGTATAACCCAATAGATGTTACTACGTTGTTCAATTTGCTTATAATTGTCTCGTAAGTGAACTAAACAAGCTTGAGATTTTAATGCATAAATGATTGACAAAAAGAAGGAACGAACTTATCCATAATGAACAATCCCATGGATCAACCACACATTATAGATGATAAGACAAAATGAAGTGGTGGAGGCCCTTCACTTACCCAAATCTTAGGAGGAATAAAATCTATTACCATTTCCCTCATTATAAAAAGCTAGTGAGAGCATGTAAATCAAGGGTCATGAGTTGGGTTTATCATTGCTTCTAAACCATAAATGTGATTATTAAAGTAGCCGATAAAGTCCTCGCAATTATATGGCCTCCCATTAAAACCTTCAATATTCGAAGAATTTATTATTAGTTTGAACATTAATAGATTGGATTGATGGTGGAAGATTTATTTGGCTTGGGTGTTTTGAGGATTAGGAAGAGAGAGTTGTTAAGGCAGGGTTGCTCAATTTGAGACAATTTCAAATGATAAGGAGAAGAAACTGTTGTGGCTTATTAAAAAATCTATGCATAAATTCGCAGAGTTAGCTTTCAGGGAGTTAAAATTTATGATTAAACTTTATAGAAGTAGTGATAGATGAAGGGTTAATATGAGCGAGCTTTTGAATTGTAATGTGTAGAGTTATATGGACTTAAATTGTATGGAATGAGTATGAGTAGAATTTATATGTTATGTGTGCTCATCCAACTTTGACGTCGACCATGAAGGGGATGAACATAATTTGAAGAGATTTTTAGTATCCGAGAAGGAAATGCTTCCTATCATAACAAATTGATTAAAAAAACTTTATTTCTAATTGATTACTATATAAGTTCAGGAAAAAAATAAAAATAGAACAACCTACCATCTCTTATATTGGAGATATTAAATATATTAAACATAAACTATCATCACATTTTACTTTAAAATATCTCTATGTAAATAACTTAAAATTGCTTTTAAAATAGTAATTTAAAATTATAGAGAGGGTGCTATCATTTAAATTCTCTTGTTATATAAAACTTTAGTAGCAACTTTTTTATCATATATATCCACTCAAATCATTATAAAATAGAGACAGGAGGAGAGAGAGCGGCGCTTGCTGGCGCGCATGAGATGGGGAGTATGATAGCTCGTGCGACCCAAACCACAAACAACAAAAGAGACGAAGCAGGGAGAGACATTGTTCCCCGGATCACATCATTTCCGTAACCATCTTTTTATAATTATAAAGTTTGTTTACTAAAATCAAAGTTGGAAATCCTTCTGAGCCTAATGATGGCCGTACTTCTCGAACAGCTCGCCGCCGGTCCCCAATTTCAGCCTATCATTGCCCCGTATTGGTTATACTTACGATGCATCCTCGCCTATTTCGATCACACTCGCATGGAATACTATTTTGGCTGGATTCTCTGTTTCCGGCAAAGTTTAGGGCCATGCGCATGTATTTTCACTATAGAATTATGATTTGGATGCATAATTTTTTTATTCATAATTTTAATAATAAAAATAAGTATATGATATTTTATAGTAAGAGTTTTGAATAGTATTTAATTTTCTTGTAATGATTTTATACATGTTTTTATATTAAACCAAATAGACCACACATAAAATTGGGTGATTAATAGGTCTGTTAGGAAGGATTTAGTTGGCTCAAATTAAACCTAGTCTAGTTCACCGCAAAGCACAATCATACGTATAAATATAAAATTATGTATTTTAAAAAAAATTGATTGAATTTAATCGTAAGTATAGAACACCTAATAAATAAGACGTAGTTAGGACCAACAAAGACAACCTCCCTGCCAACAGACTAACATGACCTGCATAATATAGAATTATTACTAATGTGATTTTTATGGCATTGAAATTTCATAAAATTCTTTAATCTCGGAGTTGATTAGACTTGTTAACCATCATAGTATAAAAAATAATCATGCAAGAAAAAATATGTAACATATATTTTTTTTT
>JXCR01098060.1:0-28948 GCA_002079205.1 Phalaenopsis hybrid cultivar | reverse complement strand
ATATATATATATATATATATATATATATATATATATATATGTGTGTATGCTTGTGTGTATTAAAAAAAGTAAGAATTTAAAGCTAAAAATACTTAAATAGTGCATGCTCTGACCAATAACAAGAACCTATATACAGTGCAATCACAACACATGCAAGGTTGAGCATAAGCCTTCTAATAGAAATGCTCAAAAGTTATATCGGTGTGAAGGCATTACCTACGCACCCATAGCTAACAATATAGCAAGCCACATCACAATGATTCTACAAAGAAGATACGATCCAAAAGATAGATCCATAAAACAATTTAGAAGGCATTAATAGCACAAAGTAGATACAAATGCAGAGCGTGCTGCATCCAACTACTAGTATAATGATAATTTGATATTGAGTGAAGGTTGCATGAGAGTTGAGCATCAACAATCCTATATATATCAAAGACAAGAACAACATTCCTAACGCTAACTTAATAGAAAAAAATAGAGCCAATAAAAATCACAAACATACATTAACAAAATGTTGCAAAACAACAACAAAAGTTGCATGCCAAAATGGATAAGTAATTGCCAAAAAATAATCAATCCTTAACGGATATTGATCTCTTTCTTCTTACACAAAATTAAAGCAAATTGAATGTTATGAATCCTTCAAGAGTCCATTTTATTCTCTTAAAATCTAACTGAGCTACGTAACTACTTAAGGGCAAGTAATAGGTAAGTTTGGGGGATTTGATAAGAGTAAAATATGCGATTTTTATTAGCATATTTTTCCATATTTTACATCTTCTTATACTATATTATTTTTGAGAAAGTTGTGTTTTAACTTGTGGAGGAAACATGGGGAACGAAGAATTTGGAGTTAAGAAGAATGAAAATGGGTACAATATAATAATTTTGGACTAGCGCACACAAGCCACTAAGATAGCACCTAGTATAAAGAACCCATGTCCTTGTGCCCGACATTCGCTTGTCTATTAAACCTTCAACACACTCACGCTGTAGTTGCGGCGCACCCACGCTGAACTTAGTGCCCCCGTGCCATCTTCATGGCTCATCTGTGCCAGTTTTCATAAGCTTGTTTTGGCAATATTTTTCTTTCCTTTACTAAGATTGGCCTGCAAATTAACTCAAGAGGCCGATCTTAGGGGAGGAGAGTGATGCGTATTTGCTAAAATATAGTTGTGCAAAATTTATAAAGTTGACTCCGCTTTACAACAATGCCAAAAACTTGAAGTGATATTTTATTAATAATAACGTTCAACACTTAATGTTGGTATTCTACACAAGTATATATATCATTATCAAGTAATATAAGACTTTCTTTTGAAGTCCCAAATATCGATCTCACGAGGAAGGTTTAAATTTGAAATGATAAATTAACTAGGAAATTCACAGAAATCAAACGAAATTACTGCCACTAATTTCGAATGTGTAAGATGCTAAAAAAACTAAATTATTTAAAAAATAGTAACTACTAAACTATGTTTATGTGGTGAAGATTTCTTATATGAAAAAGTATCTTTCCCACTACAATAAGTTTTTTGGTGAAATGAGATGAGATAAATGGTTTAAATATGTATTGTGCCAAATAGGAGTAATTTTAATTCTCTATCCTGATTCAGTGTTATAAAAAATCATTGGCTAATCTTAGATTTAGTCTCTAAATTCGTGGCTAGGCTAGGAGGATACTGGCTCCCACTCCAGAGCTCCCACTTCCCTTCCCCTGAAGGCTAACTCTCGCTTTTGCTTTTAAATACTACGATCAAATTGAAGATTTTAAGTCTGTCACCCTAAAAATCTCCAATTCTACACCCAACAAAGTATACTTCCCCTATTTATTTGCACTTAATTCCATGAACGAAATACTCCTTCATGGACTTAAATGTGATTCATTCTATTGTAGAACTCATGCTCAATTTCCTCAATCATATGTTTCACAACATATTTTAACAATTCAATTGGCCAGATCGAAAAGCAAATAAAGAGTGGAGTTGAAAAACCATCACAATTTATTTTAAATTTTAATATTGACACATCCACATTATCTCTTCATTTCACCATATCTCAGAGTACGGAGAAAGATAAAGAAAACTACTTAAACTTCATGAGAAAGGTACAACAATAATAAAGAAAGTTCATATATTAAAGAAAGTTCATACAACAATAATAAACAAACAACAGTTATCTGAAACTTTTTCTCAAAATAAATCCTTTGTAACATCTCTTAGGAAATGTAGGAAGAAGAAATCTCTCACTTCTCTTCTTCTCCAACACTTCTTAGAGAAGAATTCACACTTAAACTCACCATAAAAACTCAAAACTATCAAAACAATAACTAACTAATGGTGTTGAATGACATGGAATGTAGGTGTGTGAAGAAGAAAATTGATTGAGTGGAAGAATTCGAAATGGTGTTAGGTGGGGTTCTGATCAAATTTCGACCCTAAATAGAGCCTAGGTCGATTCTTCAATAGGTGCATCGAAAAACTCTTCAAAAAGCGTCTAAATTTGTCGAATCTTCTAGAAATAGGGCCTGAACCGACACTGGCACCGTCGGCGTCCATTCTGATGTTGTCGGCGCCAGAGGCCAATCAATTAATTCCTTCTTCTCTGTCAAACAGCCCTGTCGGTGTGTAGTCTGGCACCGTCGATGCTGAATAATTTTTTAACTTCTCCTTTTTGACTTTATATTTCATCTTTTTTGCTTCCTTTTTGCTCCAAGACCTCAAAATCAACAACCTGCAATAAAACACAGAAATACCTTCCATTAAAGTGCAATATCACCAAAAATGAGTATAAAATATGGTTATAAAAATGCATATATTTTCGGTGTATCAAATCTTCCAAACTTAAATGTTACTTGTCCTCAAGTAACCCCTTCGCTACATAAAAATATGTCTCATGGTAAAGATTTTAACTTCCAAATTTCTATATTTAAATCCACTAAATACAATAGAATAACTTAAGAAAAATTCAAAATAAATCCATTTAATCTTAAAGGTATAAGAATATCTAACAATCAAGTCTAAGATTTCTGATTCTCTATTCTTTTCAAAGAAAATTGCAAATTATTAATATTAAAGCCACTTAGAATATCCATATGAAAAAGAACTTCATGAAACTTTACTAGTAAATATGCTAATGCTGAAATATAAGTTTAGAAAATGTAGCCAAGCCTTCTTCTTCAAGTTGATTCAAGTGAAGTCAATTTTTAATTATACATCTCCTCAAGCTTCTCCTTACATATTTTCTTTTCTTTTCTTTTTCTTTTCAAGATCATATTCAATCCCTTTTTTTTCTTCTTTCTTTTTCTTTTCTTTTTCTTTTCATTTCATTTCATTTCTTTTTCTTTTCTTTTTTTTTTCTTTTATGTGACGATTACTATATCTGGATAGCCTTTAATAATTTTGAACTTCACTATCCTCTTCTTAAAGTTAAAAACTTTTCACATTCCTTCACTTTATAAATTTATATTAGCTTTAAAGATTTTTCATGAAGTTTTATTCTTTCCTTCTTACATGAATCTCTAAGATTTTTAATACTTCAAAAATATAAATTCCTTTACTTAAAATATTAAAACATAGTCTTATTCTATCATACTAAATATCTTAATCTCTAAAATTAACCTTTATTATTTAAAATTTTTTACTTAAGTTTTCCATATAANTAAAAATGATTTTTCTTCTTCTCCCCCCCCAAACTTAAATTTTTTAAAAATTTTAAATGTAAAAATAAAAAAAGTAAAGGGTGAAAGATATAATTCGAACTTCTCCTTCAAGCTTCAACAGGTATGTCTTTTCTTTATGTATTAAATGTGAGCATTCCTGGCTTATCAAATCATCATTATGAGAATTTCTGGTTTCCATATTTTCCATTCTATGATCCATTCTCAAGATATCTCCCTGTTGGATCATCATTTGCTCCATAAGTTCCTTGATAGTAGGGGTACTAGAAGTACTTGAAGTAGAAGGAATATCTCTGGTCCTACTTCTAGATGTCCATCTAACATGAGATTCATAAGTCTTTATATTGGCAGGCTCAATAGGTTTTAGAGGTTCAATCCTCTCCTCATCTGGTCTATAATCAACTTCTGTCTGTTCACATAATGTGAAGATCAGAGCAGGGTGTGCTAAACCTCCAATAGTCTCTCCAAAAGCAATAGATCGAGTGTTCATATAAATAATAGAGCCTACATCTATCCTTTTCATCTGCTGGATACAGAGGTTCAAGATGGCTCTATCCCTTGTAACCTCACTATGAAGATTTGTTGGTATCATTCTTCCAGAAATAAAATAGTGTCAGGCCTTAGATACTACATTTAACATAAAAAGAGGAAAGTTTACCTTAACTCCATTCTTCACCGTCCAGGTTCCTCTTCCATCAGTAAAAAAAGAAATAACCTCATCCAAGGCCTCATTCGTAATAGAAAACAATTTGTAATGGCAGCTATATACATCTTCCAACTATAAAATTCATTAATCTTCCTTGGAGTAAACTCTACCATTTTCCCTCGAACAAACAAATAATCTTCAGAAGTTTCCTTAAAATTGGCGTATAACTCCATCACTACACCAATAATCGCCTCGGAAGTAAAGTAGCAGAAATTCTCCCATTGTCGAGCATTGATTAATCTCTCAACTTCTCCTTTCAGATTTTTAAATCCTCGATCCGAAATCACTTTTTTAGTTGTACGTAGACTATTGAAGCAAATGTTGGCCCTGTAGTTGACAAACTTTTGACCATCAAAATCTACCTTTCTCTTTCCTTTGTTCATTCTAGGTGCCATGGTAAATCTATGAAAATTTAATAAAATCTAAATAAATTTTCAAAAAGTTCCAAAAATCACAATGTGAAACGTTTCAAACTTAAATATACTAAGTAAGAGTTCTTCATCAAAGGATTTTCTCAAAGTCTTCTAAAAAAATCTCAAAATTTCAGATCTTGGTAATGTAAGATAAATCCTAGGTGAAAATTAAAAATTTTGAGTTAAAAGTGTAGCTCTTGCCTAGAGAAGATGAAATCCAAACATTGTTTGCCTTAAAATTGCCTCAAATCTGAGCAATAACAAGCCCTAGGTGCAAAAACTGGAGGTTGAAGATGACTCAAGGGGTAAAAATGACGTTTCACTGTGCAAATCATGAATTTTAAGGGTAATTGGGTCAGTTCGGGTCGAGGGCGCTATCGGCGCCCATGACGGCGCCGTCGATGCCTGTGGCTAAAACTCATATTTTGATTCTTTCTCAAATTTAATTTTTTCTCAATATACTCCAAAGTTTATTTAGTATTTTTGAACATTAATTTTCATCTAAAAAAAATCACAAATAAACATTTTTATAAACAACACCAAACTAACTTTTATATATGAAAATACACTTTTTACAAATACATTTTTCTAATTACATTTCCATATCCTAAAAACAAACTAAATTATAATTCATCATCAAAATCAAGCCACAACACTATAATGCTAACACAAAACTATATACATAATCAAAGTTCTAAAGCAAAGTAAAGTAAATCAAATCCACACAATTACATTAAAACATAAGTATTTTAAAATAGTAGAGAGTCCAACTTCTTCAATTAATTTATGTCATCTTCAGTGCTTTCTCCTCCTCTAATATCTCCCATATACTGGTAATGGACATACAAATTGTAGAAGGGTCAGTAAGGGAATTGATATGTCAAATTTTCATCAATATATCCATTTTTCTTGAACATCTGCACCAATCTTACTTCAGTTGTCCCAGTATGGTCAAATTTCTCTTTCATTCTCCACTCTAGGTGATAAAAAAGGTAGTTAAGATTTCCTATTGCATTCGTAATACTTTATAGTTTTCTTTCTATTTTCTTCATTCTCTTCTCCAAAATTATTGAACTTCCAACTGTTAATGGCATCAATGGTGTTGAAGAATGTAATGAATGATCCAAAATACAATCTAATGCTTCATTTTTATTCCCTATATAATTTTCATCTATAGGAATCATGAGCTCCCAAGGTAGTAAAACTTTTTCCCAACTTTCATATGGAACTTGAGATTGATTGCAAAGTAGAAAAATTGTAGAAGGATGCCCAAGTCCATATATTGGGCCATTCATCATAATACCCATAACAGATTTGAAAATAATTGACCCTACATCAATGAGTTTTTCCATTTGAATGCAATAGTTTAAAATGACACTTTCTCTTGTAACTCTACTAATCTTCATGGTAGGGAGTAGTTTTGCAGATAAGAAGAAATGCCATTGTTTTAAAATTGGATTAAGTAGCGAAGTAGAGAAACTAACGTATCCCTCATCTCTGATTTCCCAATTATCATGTTCATCCGTAAAAAAATTATATCTTGCATCATATCTTTCGTTGGGATAAAATTTGTATAATGACAGTTTGGAACATTTTCTATCATATACAAATCATTAATTCGAGCCGGAGTAAATGGTACAACCTTACCTCGAATGAAGACAACTCTTTAGGTAATTCCATGTAAGTTAGCATAAAACTCCTTGACAACGGGTACTACAACTACAACGATAGTGTAGCACATAACTTCCCAACGCCTCTATACAATGATTTTCTTGATTTGTGAACTTGAATTACTCACTCCATGATTGACAAAGCCTCTCTCCTTGATAAGTTTCTTCTTTGTGATGACTTTGTCGTATAATCTCTATGCGTTAAAACTGATAAACTTTCTTCTATTGAAAACTCCATACCTTGAAGTATTTTTGGAATTTGAAGCCATAAAATTCAAAATTATGAAGTTTCTGAACGTCCAAGGCAGTTTTTAGGACTTTAAAAACACCTCTCGATGATTATTATAGAGCGAAATCCCGCCAAAGTCTTCCAAAACCGTTCAACAAGTGGAAAATGCTCAGGACACCGTCGGTGCTCCCGATGGCACTATCGGCGCCAGGGGCCAAATTCGAGTCGGAAATTTTTTTGTTCAATTTGATTTCAGATTTTCCTCCAACGCCAATATTTGTCTTAATTTATGATATATAAAATTGTGTAGGACTTAAAAATACTACTATTTCCTAATACATAAACACACTTATTAACAAAATAGTAATATATAGATAGATAGCTTTATATGTGAGTTGTATTCCACAAAGCGATTGGTTTAACGTCATCAGCCTGACATGTCATTTGTTTAGTTGGGTTGACTTAACATTAAAACATCTTTAAATTGTGGTATGTGTCCTTCATAATAATATTTTAATTGATGCCCATTAACTTTAAATATATTTCCAGTTTTAAGATCTTTAATAACAATAATTCCATAATGATTGACTTTAATCACTTTAAATGGTCCTAACCATCTAGATTTCAGTTTTCCTAGAAATAATCTCAATCTTGTATTATAAATAGAACATGTTATCTAGGTTCAAACTTCTTATTAATAATCTTCTGATCATGTCATATTTTCATCTTCTCCTTATAGATTTTTGCATTATCATATGCTTCATTTCCAATTTCCTCAAGTCCATTGAGTTGCAATAATCTTTTCTCACCAGCATCTTTTAGATTAAAATCAAATTTCTTAATAGCTCAAAATGCTTTATGCTCCAATTCTACTAGTAAGTGGCATGTTTTTCCAAAAATAAGTCTGTGTGGAGACATTCCTATATGAGTCTTATAAGTAGTTTTATATGCCCATAATGCAGTATTTAATCTAGCAGCCCAATCCAATTTATAAAGATTTACAATTTTTTTTCTAAAATTCATTTTATTTTACAATTCGATATTTCTTCTAGACTGCTAGTCTGAGGATGATAAGCAGTAGAGAATCTATGCATAATATCGTATTTTTTTTATCAATTTATCGATTCTCTTATTTCTAAAATGGGATTCTCCATCAGTAATAATTACTCTTGGCATTCCATATCTTGTAAAAATATTTTTATTTAAAAATTTAGAAACACTCGGAGCATCACATTTAGGTACAAGAACAGCTTCAATCCATTTAGAAAAATAATCAACAACAAGAAATATATAAGTTTCCAAATGAAGGCATAAATGGTCTCATAAAATCTAATCCCCACACATCAAAAATTTCAACTTTCATTGTGTAATTTAGAGGCATTTCATTTCTTCTAGAAATATTTCATACTCACTGACATCGATCGCATGTTTTAATATATTCATTAGCATCTCTAAAAAGTGCAGACCAATAAAATCCAGCTTGCAAAATTTTATAAGCAGTTCTATTTGTTCCAAAATATTTTTCAAATTCAGAATTCATGACATCTTTCAATTATTTGTTGAGTTTCTTCATAAGGCACACACCTTCTAATAATTATATCTTTACATATGACATCTTTCAATTATTTATTGAGTTTCTTCATAAGGCACACACCTTCTAATAATTAGATTTTTACATTGTTTATATAGATATGTGTCATCCCAAAAATAGAATTTTTAATCATATATAAATTTCTTTAATTGTTGATTCTTAATATCTGGTGGTAGAATATCACTTACAATATAATTTACTATATCGACATACCACGGTGTATCTATTTCATCAATACTATATAATTGTTCATCAGGAAAATTTTCTAAAATTTTATTTGCAAAATTAGTTCAAATTTCTTTTTCTAGTCTAGGCAAATGATCAACTATTTTATTATCATTTCACTTTCTATCAACTACAGTAAAATTAAACTCTTGCAAAAGAGGTATCCGTCTAATTAACCTTAGTTTAAAATCCTTCTTTTGCATTAAATATTTAATAGCAGAATGAGATTGTATGCACTATATATTTAGTTCCAATTAAATAAGGTCTAAATTTATCAAAGGCATAAACAACAACTAATAACTCTTTTTCAGTAGTAGTGTAGTTAATTTGAGCATCATTCAGAGTTTTACTAGCATAATATATTACTTTAAAAAATTTTTTGTGTCTTTGTCCTTAAACAACTCCAATAGCATAATCACTAGCATTGGACATTATTTCAAATGGTTTTTCTTAATCAGGTGGGACTATTATAGCTGCAGTGATTAATTTCTCTTTCAATAGTTCAAATCCTTTTATGTGTTCCTCATTAAATTCAAATTGCATATATTTTTCTAAAAGTTGGCATAATGACTTAGTTATTTTTAAAAAATTCTTTATATAACGCATGTAGAAGCCAACATGTCCTAGAAAACTTCTTACTCCTCTGACTGTAGTCAGTGGTGGTAATTTTTTAATAACTTGAACTTTTACAGGATCTACTTCCATGTCCTTTTCAAAAATTTTAAGCCCAAGTACAATTCATCTTACAATCATAAATTGACATTTTTCCCAGTTTAGTACTAGGTTGATTTTTTCACATAATTTCAGAACTTTTTCTAAAGTATTTAAGCATAATTCAAATGAAGTCCCGAACACAGAGAAATCATCCATAATTATTTTTATTCCATGTTCAATCAAATTATTAAATATTGACATCATATATCTTTGAAATGTTGCAGGTGCATTGCGTAGTCCAAAAGGCATTCTACGAAAAGCAAATGTTTCATAAGGGCTTGTAAATGTTGTTTTATCTTGATCCTCATGAGCAATTGAAATTTGATGATAATCTGTATATCCATCTAAAAAGTAGTAATATTTGTTTCCAACCAATTTATCCAATATTTGATCTAGAAAGGGTAAAGGAAAGTGATCTTTCTTGGTGACCAAGTTTAATTTTCTATAGTCTATACAAATTCGCCAACCAGTAACTTGTCTTATTAGAATTAATTCATTTTTTTCATTTACTTCAACGGTCACTCCTCCTTCTTTAAAACACAATGAATTGGGCTCACCCAAACACTGTCTAAAATAGGATATATATTCTAGCATCTAACCATTTTAAAATTTTTCTTTTTTAACAACTTCTTTCATTATTGGGTTTAATCTCCTTTGAGGATCAGCTTTAGGTTCGTATTGTTCATCTAATAGAATTCAGTGTATACAAATTGAATGATTAATTCCTTTAATATCTATTAAAGTCTATCCAAAACCCTTTTTATATTTTTTTAACATTTCTATTAATTTTTTTTGTTAAATTTCAGTTAACTCAAAAGATATAATAACAGGCAATGTAGATGAATCTCCTAAAAATTCATATTTTAAATGAGCAGGTAAAACTTTCAGTTCAAGTTCAGGTGATTTAATACTTGAAGGAATAAGATTTTTATTATCATATTCCAATAAATCTAAAGTTTCAAATTTTCTTGAATATAATTCTAAATTTTCTTCTTTTATTTCATCCTCATTTTCACTAAATTCTTCTTGCTTTAATTTTTCTTCAACCTCTTTCTTAAATTGCTCATTACTTAGATAATCAGTACCTTTCATCCTAAAACATTCATTGTCTCTTTCTATTACAGGATATTTCATAGCTTTTGTAATATTAAATTTTACTTCTTGATCATTAACTCTCATTATTAATTCTCCTTTTTACACATCTATCATAGCTCTCCCTGTTGCAAGGAATAGTCCCTACAAAATAATAGGAATCTATTTATCTTCCTCCATAACTAATATTGTAAAGTATATAAGAAAAATAAATTTATCGACTTTTACTAATAGATATTCTATAACTCTTTTAGGATAGGTGATTGATCGATCAGCTAACTGAAGAGTTACAATAATAAGGAAAATCTCCCCTAAATCTAAATATTTAAAAATTGATAGAGGCATAAGATTGATACTCACTCCTAAATCACATAAGGCTTTTCCATAAAACTTTTCACCAATTGCACAAGGTATAGTAAAACTACCAGGATCTTTTAACTTTTCAGGAAGCTTTTTTAGATAATAGCACTACACTCTTCACTAAGTGCAACAGTTTCATGATCTGCAAACTTCCTTTTCTTGTTTAGTATATCTTTCATGAATTTCACATAACTTGGCATTTATTCCAAAACCTCAATGAAAGAAATGTTTATCATTAACTTTTTAAGGATTTCCAAAAATTTTGTAAATTTTTTGTCTTTATTCTTCTATTTTAGTCGTTGAGGAAAAGAAGGTAATGATTTTTCTTGAGAAACTTGTGTTTATTCATTTTCATTATAGTCACTTTCTATCTCTTCCTTCTCCTCGTCAACTTTAGCTTCTCTTTGGATTCTTGTTTCAACTTCTTTTCCACTTTGTAATTGAATTGCTTTAATTTGTTCCTTATTTTGATCTTTGGGATTAACTTCCACACTACTCGGAAGATTTCGTGAAGGTCTGTTACTATGTGCAGCAGCAATATGTACTAATTGATTTTCAATATTTCTAATAGTAGCCCCTTGATTTTGTATTTGATTTTCCATATTCAACAGTACCTCTTCCATCGTTAACTTCTTTTCCTTAACTTGTGGGTTAGGGTTAGAGTTAAATCCAAGAGGATAATAAGGTTGATAATTAGGATTTCCTTGGTTATTCAAATTTCCTGAGGGGTTCATTAAGTTGTTATAATTATTCCAACTAAAATTAGGGTGATTTTTTCATCAAGGATTGTAATAGTTAGAATAAGAATTGTTATTTCGATTATCAATAGCATTAAAATTTTCATAAGATGATTGAGTATCAATTATCAGCCATAGTGAATTTTCCTCTAATACTGGTGGTATTAGAGAATATATTACTCCAATTTGATCAATATTTTTCGATATATCAACAATTTGAGATGCTAAAATAGATATTGTATTAGATTCATGAATACTAGCTACTCTCTTAGGATTTACCCATTCAAATGGCCATTGAAAATTATTAGTAGACATTTCTTCTATTAAAGAGTATGCTTCATTAAAAGGTTTTGACATTAAAGATCCACCTGCAGTAGCATCTATAATAGAACTAAGAAATCTTACCAATCCATTGTAAAATATTTGAATTAGTAACCAATCGGGTAAAGCATTGTATGGACATTTTCTAAGGAGATCCTTAAATCTATCCCAGGCTTCATATATCGATTCCCCTTTAAACTGACAAAAAGATGTGATATCATTTCTAAGCTTAGCAGTTTTCGAGGGTGGAAAATATTTAGCCAAGAATTTTTGTGATAGTTCTCCCCAAGTTCTGATAGATCCAGGTACTAATGAGGTTAACCAAACTTTGGTTTTATCCTTTAATGAAAAAGAAAAAAAGTCTAAGCCTAACAACATCATTAGACACTTCGTCATATTTAAAAGTAGCACAAATCTCAAGAAAACTAACAAGATATAAGTTAGGATCTTTAGTAGGTGTTCCTCCAAACTGATTATTTTGTACCATTTGAATAATAACAGCTTTAAGCTCAAATTAATTAGCAACAACATCGGGATTTTGAATAGTTAAGTGAAGTTCACCTGCTGTTGGATTAGCATAATCTTTTAAAAGTCTTTGTCGATTTTCATTTATTTGATTATCTAAGTTATTCGCCATTTTGTTCAAAATTTTAATTTCTTTTTGTTATTTTTGAATTTTTCTAATAGTTCGTTCTAATTGTGAATAGTAAGGAATTAAACGTTCAGATCCAATATTTCGCATAAACAAATATAACAAGCAAAGAAAATTTTCTTTAAAATACTCTTAAATATAGTTATATCTCTTTTGGATTTTTGATTTTTATAATTTTTTGATATTTTGTATTTTGTATATTTTTATCTCTAAATTTCCTAATTTACCAAATCTATTTAATTTACTGATACCTTCCTCGACAACGGTGCTAAAAGCTTGATGCGGATTTGCTGAAATATAGTTGTGTAAGATCTATAAAGTTGACTCCGCTTTACAACAGTGCCAAAAAATTGAAGTGGCATTTTATTAATACTAACGTTCAACACTTAATGTTGGTATTTTATGCAAGTATACGTATCGTTATCAAGTTACCCATGATATTGTTGTCTGTTTAAGTCCCAAATATTGATCCTACAAGGTATGTTTAAATTTGAAATGATAAATTAACTAGTAAATTCACATAAATTAAATGAAATTACTGTCACTAATTTCAAATGTGTAAGATGCTAAAAAAACTAAATTATTAACTACTAGCAAAACTTAAATGCAGAGTTTAAAAACAGTAACTACTAAACTATGTTTAAGCGGTGAAGATTTCTTATATGAAAAGCATCTTTCCCACTACAATGAGTTTTTTGTGAAATGAGATGAGAAAAATGGTTTAAATATGTATTGTGCTGAATAGGAGCAATTTTAATTTTCTACATTGATTCAGCGTTATAGAAAATCATTGGTTAATCTTAGGTTTAGTCTCTAAATCCGTGACTAGGCTAGGAGGATACTGGCTCCTACTTCAAAGCTCCCACTTCCCTTCCCCTGAAGGCTAACTCTTGCTTTAGTTTTTAAACACTAAGATTGAATTGGGGATTTTAAGTCTGTCACCCTAGAAATCTCCAATTCTATACCCAACAAAGTATATTTTTCTATTTATTTGCACTTAATTCCATGAACAAAAAACTTCTTCATGGACTTAAATGCGATTCTCACTCTGTTATAGAACTAATACTCCATTTCCAGATCGTATGTTTCAGAACATATTTTAATAATTCAATTGGTCAGATCGAAAAGTAAATAAAGAGCAAAGTTGAAAAACCATCACAATTTATTTTATATTTTAACATTGGCACATCCAAATTATCTCTTTATTTCATCATATCTCAGAGTAGGGAGAAAGATAAATGAACCAACACAATTTATTTTAAATTTTAACATTGACACATCCACTTTATCTCTTCATTTCACCATATCTCAGAGTAGGGAGAAAGATAAAGGAAACTACTCAAACTTTTTATCTCTTCATTTCACCATATCTCAGAGTAGGGAGAAAGATAAAGGAATCTACTCAGACTTCATTAAGATACAAAAAACAAAAATTTCATATATAAAAGAAAGTTCATACAACAATAATAAACAAACAAAACTTATTTGAAACCCTTTCTCAAAACAAATCTTTTATAGCCTCTCTTAGGAAATGTAGGAAGAAGAAATCTCTCACTTCTCTTCCTCTCCAACGCTTCTTAGAGAAGAATTTACACTTAAACTCACCATAAAAACTCAAAACTATCAAAACAATAACTAACTAATGGTGTGGAATGGCGTGGAATGTAGGTGTATGGAGAAAAAAACTGATTGAGTGGAAGAATTCAAAATGGTGTGAAGGGGGGGGGGGGTTCTGATCAAATTTCAGTCCTAAATAGAGCCTAGGTCGATTCTCCAATAGGTGCATCTAAAAGCTCTTCAAAAAGCATCCAAATTTGTCGAATCTTCTAGAAATAAAGCCTGCACCGATATTGTCACTATCGGCGCCAGAGGCCAATCAATTAATTCCTTCTTCTCTGTCAAACGGCGCCGTCGGCGCAGAACAATTTTTTTAACTTCTCCATTTTGACTCGAAATTTCATCCTTTTTGCTTCATTTTTGCTCCAAGTCCTCAAAATCAACAACCTACAATAAAACACAGAAAATACATTCTATTAAACTGTAATATCACAAAAAATGAGTATAAAATATGGGTCTAAAAATGCATATATTTTTAGTGTATCAGAGAGGCAGTTGGAGGTAGTAAAGAAGGTGGGTTTTCATCAGAGAAAGCATTAATTTTAGGTTTCTCTCCTTCCTTTGGATTAAAACCTCAAGAGGTGAGTTTCCACTATTAGTTTCTTGCAAGCTCTTGAGAGATTTGTTGTATGAAAGGGAAACGAGCTACTTTTATAGAGAAGATAAGTTTCATTATAAGTTTTACTATTGTTCATTTCTCACAATGAAGATCTAAATAGACTGTGTCTGTACTTTTCTTGATAATGTGTGGCTAGTCTTACTTCATGTCATTGTGATGTAGGGTTAGTTATGGTTTTCTGAGTTATTTTTCTGTTAGTATTTTTTCTCATGTTTTCATGGCCTATGTTGTTGCTTTACCTACAATTTTAATTTATTTCTACTCTAGCAAACTACGATGTTATAAAGTTTCATAAAACTACGATTTCTAACTGGTGCATAGTGAAAACAAAGGGTCAACTATAGAATTTTGAGAGAATAAACATATTCTAGTGAAATTCTATAATTTTCTAGGGATCCAAATAATCACATAAAATGTAATGGGGATTGAGGAAGCCTCAAATTCATTGGTTCTAGGATTCTTTTAAACTGTACATAGGCATATAGAAAGAAGCATATCCCCGATTCTCAACAATTACGTAGGAAAATATTTAGAAAATCCACGATCGCCAAAATCCTTAAATCAGAAAGGCATGAGCCTCATTATCTCAAAGAACTCTCAAGTTTTCTCCTATTTTTTGTTCCTCGGCCCGCGAACTATGTTATTTAATTAGGATTTTTGAATTTAAATCTTCATTGTGAAACTGCCAAACTATGTTCATCAGGATTTGTAGAATAATGATTTTTCTGTTAAATTAAGTGTTACGCTTTCTGTGAGATTAATACACTATACTTTTTAACTGAATTATTACTTGACATGTGCACTTTCATTGTACGAATGACTTAAGTCCCTGTAAGTTTTGGCATGTCAAAAAACTAAAAAGAGAAAAAACTACGGGGCCTTGCATAATTGAAATATTCCGCTATAAGTTGATGATTATAGATACAATCCTTCTCTCACGTCTGAGAAATGGTTACACAATTTCTTAAGTCGCAATATTGGTGTGGAGAAAAACTCATTGCCTTACGGTAAGGAGAGGTAGCAGAAGGGAGTGAATGCTGGAGCTCCACTGAATCATCTTTCATGGTCGACACAACAATTGAGATGATGCACGACTTCGTAGATTATTTTCTTATTTAGTAGCATTAGTTATTGCTTCATGTTGTGCTTCATTGTTAGGAGTGGGAGTGGGTAGCTACTAATGATGGTTGCAAAGTTTGATGAACAATGTTCGATAGCGATTGGCGGCTATAGGAGTATGTTGTGTTTTTCGGATCATCATGCGGGATGCTAGACTTCAACTCCCTCTTCTCCATGTTCTAGTCTCCCTCTTGCTCAATGTCTGGACCACTCCTCAAGAGGGAGGTTGGGTTTTATTAGTAGATCTTATCTTACAACTAAGGAAGGAAACCAAACTGCTCTAATTTGTTGACGAAGGAGTTCGGTGCCTTAATGGTATCAGAATTGAGAAATGTTAGGATCATTTGATTTGTCTTGTTGAGATGCTCAACTTTACTATAAGCTTTCTAGATTTGAAATATTTTTTTACCTTTCAATTATGCCTAAAAAACTACTAAAAGTGGTTTAATGACTTGATCTTGACTTTATTTGACACAAATTAGACCAATTTTAGTACAGTTTTGTTTGTTTGATTGAACCGATCAGCTTGACACTAAGTTGTTGAAATCATTGTTCTAGATGACTCTTAGTCAATGTTTGAACATTTCTTGCTCAAAAGATTGCCTCATGATTCTTTTCATGCCTCGAGATTCATGTTGGGATGATGGAATTATGCTATTGACATATCAAGTGCTTATTTTTAATCTTGAATTAGAAAAGATGGAATTACATACAAAGTTGATAATCATAGATGTATAATAGTATTTTAGTTATAATAGCCATAATTTGATATAACAAATATGGTTCTTAACAATAATGGTAATAGATGGCCACAAATGTCATAGTCAGATGCTAAAATGGTAGTATTTAGCAATTAAAGTTGTTGTGTACTGCTGTAATAGTGGCAGTTAGCCACAAAGGCTAAAGTTGGATGTTCTAATAATAGTAGTCGGTCAAAAAGACTCAATGATTTACATAAAGGTAGAAGTTGACCTTAAAGGCTATAGTTGCTAGCTAAAATAGTAAAGACTGGCCACAAAGGCTATAGCTGGCTACAACGGCTACAAGCAGGGGTTGTCGGAGGCAGATGGTTGGCAACGATAGGTGATGACAATTGTCCGTGGAAGATAGTGGCTGACAGGTATGGAGGCTATTGTTTATTGTATGGCATGTAAATCCTCCAATTTATTTTATTAGAAACAAATTGGTTTTATGTAAATCAAAGAGCAAAATATAGTCAACACCTCACTACCATTACCACTAAAAAAATCATTGAAAAAATATTGAAAGAAGTTGTGTGGCATTGAAATATGACAGTTACCATACTGACTGGTTGAAATCGGGTTACCAGAGCCAAATTATCATCGAGTTATCTCTTCAAGCGTCAGTAGAGACAAAAAATTGATGTGAGCGTCATTGGAACCAGGGATCGTTGGAAAAGATATTCTCGAGAACCCTAATCAAGAAATGGAGAAGAGAATAAAAATAAAGTAGTTCACAGCCAGATAAAGTTTAATAAGGGTTAGCATTTGTTAGTGGCTGAAATTTTAGTTGTTAAATTTTGCAGCTGAATTTTAAAAACTAGACAATGAATTTCAGCATTTAATCAACCACTTTTAAGTAAAATAGTAAATGACTGATGAAGTCAGATAATTATTTAGTCGCTTAAAAAAAGTAGTTGAAAAGTTTATCTCTAATTCAACCGCTAAAGTACTCAAACGTAAGCTCTACAAATAACTTATTGATTGAAAAAATCAACTGGTTATTCAGCTAGTAATGGAGGTTCCTCTTCTAGTGCTAGTTTAGCTTACCAATATTGATGAACTATCTCTTAAAAACTATACTATTTAGAATGATCTATGTAACATATCGTGTAGCCAAGCTTTGAGCTATTATGACCACATCTCCCTTTGATCTAGTTATGCATTTTTTATTTCCCCCCCTTAGATTTGTCATATTATTTTGACATAAATCTAAATTTAGTTTATTCATATACTTTTAATTATAGTTATCTTTCATTTTAGCATATTTTTATTAAAAAAAAAACCAATCCCTAGTAAGTTCATGCTCTTTTGTCCTTATCATCCTTTAACTTAGTGTTGTTCCAATATAAACTCTTTGAATTTGGCCATATTAAATTTGGTTAGATTATATCTCAATTTAATCATATACTTTTGATTGAGTCAATCTATTTTCTATTTATATCTTATAGTTATAAATACCCGTTGGTTCTAAGCATACACATGAATGCAACTAGACTATTAATCTCTCTTTCAAAAAAATTGCCCCTTCTCCTTGAACTAGCCTGACACTCTTGATATTTACAACAATCTCTTAATATTGGGAATATTTTTGTCTTTCAAGTGTTTGTATCCCTTTCCAACCCTCGGAACTATCACTCCTCTTGTTGTTGTATTTGCATGTATGCATGAAGCCAACTAGTCCAAATCATAATACTTTTGAATCCAACAACTAGTGATTTAGAGAATAGTAGCATTTATAGTAATTTGGAGAAGAAGAAGAGTTGACCCCTCCCATGGTCACATCAATCGATGATGTGAATGATAGTTGACAAACTGAAAGTTGTCGATACACCAAAACAAGTAAATCATCTCTACTTCTCATAACAACTGAACGATCACACACCTAAAAATTAACTCACTCAACCATTATATTAACTAACCAAACAAAATTTATACAATTTCTCTCAAAGTTTTTATTGCCGACCACATCCTCATTTCTTAATCCAAGACTCAAATAATCTTCCTCTTCTTCCATTTTAAAAATGTATATTTATTAACCAATAATATGGACTGCTTCAAACTTATAAATTGACTTGGTAGATTATACATCATTACCTTGCACACCTAAGCACCATAATTAATAGCCATGAAGCTATTGAAACGGTCAAAAATAGGCAGCGTTAGACGATAGCAAACGTAGTAAAGAAGATGGTACCGTTATAGCCGACTGCATATGTACATATATTTTAATTCCATTCGCTATTCTTTGATGTCAGCATTGTGGTAGATTTGAAGGTTTCATGGAACATAACAACTCCATTAAACTTTGTACTACCTTCTTAAGATTTCTTTACTTTTACTTTAGACCTAATACATGCCTACTTTCAGTAGTTAAGATATTATTAGGTTGCCTTCTTGGTAACTGGAATATGGTACTTTATACTGGAGGATTATGAGAAAAAGATACGACTCAAAATTGACAAAATTATTTATTAGCAAAAGGAGGGAAATATGTTGAGAAAAATTTATCCGGGAACAATTGTTTGAGAAATATTTCAACAAATGAACAGATTACATATATAACTAATTTCACCTACCAATGTTCATCAAAGCTCAACTGAAATATTGAAACTCACCACAAATTTCTAATATTAGGTATTTTTTTGCTTTCATCAAATCTATAATATTTTATCACAGAATGGACAAATATATTGTTGTGAAAATGATTGACGATAAAGCGAAAAATTTGACGAGAAAAAACACACACAAAGACACAGATTTACATGGTTCGGCAAATTGTCTATGCTCATGGAGTTGCAGAGGATTTTATTACTTTAAGGATTGCACGGTTTCTCGACAGAGTTACAAGACATCGAGTCCACTTTACTCGTCACCTTCTTCCTCCGTGTTGCCTTCGCTCGCAAGATTTCTCACTGAATCCTCTGCCTTCCACAACTCCGTCTCGCCGCCATAGATGACTTGGCCGTCGAGACTCCTCCAACCGCCGCAGATGATCCAGCCCTCGTCAGAACCTATTTATTCCTGCTATGCATTAGCTCGGGTTTTCCTTCCGGTCCGAATAGAAGGTGAATAATATGTCTGTGAAATAGGAGGAGAGATCCCTTTTTATCGCGAAAACGGGAGTGTCGGGCGGGATCCTACTGTAGCAGAAAAAGTGAGAGAGGCGAGAATAAAAGGTGCGAAGAAGCGGGATCTCGAAGGGAAATAATTTAATGAAGAAATTAAATTCGAATAACTGTCATATAAACATAAACTATCTGTAGGAGCGAAGTGGACCGGGCTCCACAATACATAATAAATATCCCATATGAGATTGATACACTACTACATCATCCTCTTCCTCAAACGTGATATTATCCATCTCTGCAACTCAAAGCCCCTATCTTCATGCTAGAAGTCCAACTGAAGTTGAGCACAGCTTCAATTTCTCAAGTATAACACCCTTAGTCAACATATCAACAGGGTTCTTGCTTCCACAAATTTGCTCAAGTGATAATTGTCTGTCATTTAATAGTAATTGAATGAAGTGATACCTGATCTAAATGTGCTTAGTCCTGGATTGAAATACTGAATACTTGACATGGATTATGGCGCATTGACTGTCATTGTAAAGAGTGCCCTTTTGATTCTTCTGCCACAATTCCTCCAAGATGCCTTGTAGTCATATCATCTTCTTTGCAGCCTCTGTCAGTGCAATATACTCAGCTTCAGTAGTAGACAAAGAAACTGTTTTCTGTAGGTTAGAGCCCCATGATATTGTAGTGCCACCAAGAGTATAAACATACCCCATAGTACTCCTGATATCAATGTCTCCAGCTAAATCAAGATCAACATAGCCCAATACCTCTAAACTCTTTCCTGAGAAACATAAGTAGGTTTCGAAAGAGCCTTTTAGATACCTTAATATCCACTTCACTGCTTCCCAATGTTCCATTCCTGGGTTTCTCATGCATCTTCTCATAACTTCCACTACATAGGCATTCTCCGATCTTGTGCAAACCATATCATATATAAGTGAACCAATAGCTGAGGCGTAAGGGACCATACACATGTGGTCTCATTCCTCCTCTGAACCATACACGTGGTCTCATTCCTCCTCTGAATTGGGTGACTGATTCTTACTGAGTTTGAAGTGACTGCCCAAAGGTGTGTCAATTGGTTTGTCCTTGTCCATATTGAACTTATAGAGTACCTTTTTCACATACTCATGACGTGAGAGTCTCAACGTGTCTTTGACTCTATCTCTGACAATCCCATGCCAATGATTTGCTTTGCAACTCCCAAATCCTTTATTACAAAGTGCTATAACCTCTGCTTCTTTAGATTATTGATCTCATCAATATTGGCCCCTGCAATAAACATTTCATCCACATACAACAGTAGAATAATATAAGAATTGTCAAATTGTCTGACATAACAACAGTAATCTGTTTGACATCTGGTTTACTCTGCATTTTGAATGAAATTATTAAATTTCTTATACGACTATCTAGGAGCTTATTTCGGTCCATACAAGCTCTTCTTTAGTCTGCAAACTGAATCTGCCTTTCTCTGTACTACAAACCCTTCAAGCTGGTACATTTAGTTGTCTTCTTCAAGGTCTACATGAAGAAAAGTTGTTTTCACATCTAGCTGCTCAAGAAATAGATCTTCGATAGCCATCATAAACAGTACCATTCTGATGGTTGCGTACTTCACCACAGGAGAAAAGATCTTAGAGTAATTAATGTCATGCTTCTGTTGAAAGTCTATCCTTGTACCTCTTAGTGCCATCATGCTCGGTTTTCACCCGGTACACCCACTTGTTGTATAATGTCTTCTTCTTTGGTGGAAATTCTGTCAGCTCCCATGTCTGATTTTTTAGCAGAGAATCAATCTCATCTTTCATGACTAGCTCCCGCTTGCTCGAATTTTCATCTTGTAAGGTTTTTCCATAACACCGTGGTTCTCCACCATCTATCAACGAAATGTAGTTCAAGGTTGGTAAGAAGCGCTGAGGAGAACGTCTAGTCCTAATTGACCTGCGAACTGTAGTTGTAGGGGTGGACAGTTCTGAAACTGAATGTAAAATAATAAGAATGGGTGCACTGGACTCTCTCTCCTCATCACTTACATCTCTACCTTGCACTGTGACCTCTGATAGGTCATCAAAACTTACTAACTCAAATTTCTTAGGAGACACTTTAGAATCTAAACTAGACTTGTCCTTGTACATAATCTTATCATTAAAAATCATATTCGTGCTTCTTATGATCATCCAATCTTGATCATCTCATAAACGATAGTCAAATTCCTTTGCTTCATAACTGATAAAATAACGTTTTTTTGACTTAGCCAAAAGTTTACTACGAGCATCAGAATTAATATGAACATAAGAAAGACAACGAAAATTTTATGGTGAGAAATTTTGACTTCTTTCCCACTCCAGGCCTCAGGCAATTCATAATCTAATGGAATAGATGATCCTATGTTTATTAAGTAAACTGTAGTGCTGACCACATCTATTCAGAAAGTTGGTTGTAGTTTGACGTGCAATCTCATGCTTTTAGCACACTCATTTATGGTTCGTTCATACGTTCTACAACTCTATTTTGTTGTGGTGTCCCTGTAATAGTCTTCTTCATTCCGATACTCTAAGCTACATAATACTTCTTGAATCCACCATCAATGTACTCACCACCATTGTCAGATCTCAAACATTTCAATTTCAAGTTTGTCTTTGTCTCAACCATGGCCTTCCATGTTTTGAACACATTAAATACATTAAATTTATGCTTCAAGAAATAAATGCATACCTTCCTACTGCAGTCATCAATGAAAGTGACATAGTAATGGGAGCCTCCAAGCGAAGCTACTGAAGAAGATCCCCACACATCTATGCGTACATTTTCCAGTTTTTTTACCTTTGACGCTCTTTCACCTTTCTAGAATCTAACCTTATTCCATTTTCCCATAATACAACACTTACACATGCTGAGATCAATTGACTTTAGTTCTAGTAGCTTGCCTGTGGATTGAAGTTTTTTAATACCCCTCTGACTTAAGTTGTAAAGCCTACAATGCCACAAATATGTTGTGCTATCTGCAATGGTATTATCGACATCATTGATTAAACCAATAGTCATATATAGTGTACCAATTTTCATACCTTGAGACAATATCAGTGCTCATTTTGTGACCGTACATGTGCTATATGAGAACATATTGAATGACCACATTCATCGAGCGGTTCAACAGAAATGAGATTTTTTTTTTCAATTTAAGAATGTGTCTGACCATTTGCAGAGTTCGTTTGTTCTTATTGAGGAGTGCAATGTCAATGTCTCCCATCCCCATCACAATCAAAGGTTCTTTATTAGTCAGATACACCTTCCTGAGGTTACCAACAACATAATCCCGCTTTAACTCCCGGTGGGAAGATGTATGGAAGGCAATCCCTAAATCCAGGATTCAGTCATCAGCTAGATTATGAACTACGAACTATAATGTATCATGTACTTCTTCAGCTACAATATTAACACTGACATTCTTTGCCTTTAAGGATTTTTGTAGTTCCTTTTTATGTGGACAGTTTTGCCACAATTCTAACAGGTTGCTTGTTGACCGGAACTTGACTTGCTCTTGCCTCTGTGCTTTGATTTTGATCTTCCTTTGTTTGAATCATTGTCTTATGATCTCCCTCTAAAATCAACATTAAATGTTGAACTCAAACCTTAGATCTCGCCAGAGTCTTTCCTCTGCACCTCTTCGGCTAAAATCAAATCACAAATATCATCATATTTTAGCTTAGATTTACCATCAGAATTGCTAACAACCATTCTCATGGCTTTTCTGCTATTTAGTAATGTAACCAATAACATCAGTGCACATATCTCATCATCAAATTCGATTTCCAAAGATGATAATTGATTTGTGATAGTATTAAAATCATTCAGATGTTGTGCAACAGACTTAACATCCGTCATTTTTATGTTGAAAATTTTTTTCATCAAGTGTACCTTATTATTTGCAGATGGCTTTTCATGCATATATAATAAAGTTGTCATTAGATCTGCAGTTGTCCTTTCATTGATGACGTTGTGTGCAACAGATCACAACAGAGTTAATCGAATAACCCCCAGAACTTGTCGATACAACAAATTCTATTCAAATTCATCCATCTTTTCTAGTCTCTTGCCTAATAACAGAAGATGAAATTTCTTCCCATTGAGGTAGTCATCTATTTGCAGCATCCAGTAACCAAAATCTGTATCATCAAACTTCTCGATCCTCGATACCTTCACTTCATCTCCAGCCATCATTTTTCCTCAGATCATAACCTTGACTTTGATACCAATTGTTGTGAAAAACGATGAAAGTAACGAGTAAAATCACGCACAAAGACAGATTTTCGTGGTTCGAAAAATTGCCTACATCCACGGAGTAGAGAGAAATTTATTGCTTTAAGGATTACACAGTTTCTGGACAGGGTTACAAAACATCGACTCCATTTTACTCGTCACATTACTTGTGACCTTCTTCCCCCGTGTTGTCGCTGGCCGCAAGATTTCTCACTGAATTCTTTGCCTTCCGCAACTGGGTCTCGCCGCTGTCGATGCCTCGTTTGACTAGACTCTTCCAATCGCCGCTGAGGATTTAGCCGTCATCAAAACCTACTTCTTCCCGCTATGCAGTAGTTCAGGTCTTCCTTCTGGTTAGAACAGGAGGCGAATACTGTGTTTGCGAAATAGGAGGGATAAGATCCTTTTTTATCGTGAAAAAGGGAGTGTCGGGCAGGAACCTGTTGTAGCAAAAAAAATGGGAGAGGCGCAAAGAAGCAGGATCCCAAAAAGGAAGGCACCAATGAAGCTTTTCTAAGGGAAAGAAATTAATGAAGGAATTAAATTCGAATAACTGTCATATTAACAAAAATTGCCTGTAGGAGCAAAGTGGACCGGGCTCCATAATACACAACATATATGAATTCAATAATTCTTTTCAATTTGATATAAGCTTTATAAAATTCATAATTCTAACCTCTTTTTTATTTATAATGAATAAATCTCAATTATCTTCGATAAAAACAGTTGAAACAAGAGATTAACTAACCTTTTAAGTGCCTCTGAATTCTAAATCTTCCATTTAAATGGAATGCTTCAATTCAAGCAATATTATCCACTTTTTAAGCTGGGACCATAAAATTATAATTCAATTCAATCAATCATTTTTTAAATTCCAGCGAGGAAGCAGACATCTACATTGTTTAAAAAAAAAGTGGGGAATTTTCTAAAGCAACTCAAGGCAAAGAATCTAAGGGAACATCAACACAAGTGGGGAAATAAGCTTTAGTTGTGAAAAGCTGAAAAATGGTACCTTTAATTCACTGTTCATTTCTGATCTCTAGCGTTATTGGTCAATGAGGTGGTTGATGTAACATAGCTTTCCCTTTTATTTGAATTTTCTTTGCTATAGCTTTCCCTTTTATTTGAATTTTCCTTGCTATATTTTTTTGCTTCTATGTGAGATCATGCATGTGCACGGCTCATTATTTTTTTCTGAAAGTAAAGTTTATTGTCGCATCAAGAGTAAATATTGTAGGCATGGCACTTTAGTTCACACAAGTCTGTTGCTTAGATTCTTGATCTATGTCTGTCTGTCTGCATGGCTATTATTGTACAATCTTATACTTGTTTGAATAAGATTGTAAAAAAAAATTATGCTGTTTGTTTTTATTGCTGAAAAAAAATATTCTTAGAGCAAGATTTCTGAAAAAAAAAAGGAAAAAAACAATGAAATGAAATTATTTTTTAAATAAATATTTAAATTTACCATTTTATTTAATTATATATATTTTTGTAACTTTATTGTATGATAACAATATTTATTAATCAGCTAATTAGTCAGTGATTTTAATAAATGTTACATTATTTTTTTGCAATAATCCTTTTCATTAAAATTTGAATACAAAAGAATAATCTGTTTCTGCTCGAGCTAGCATAAAGCACTCACAGCTTTTGTTTAATTATTACAAATTTAATTATTAATGAACACGAAGCAGAAGATATCAGCAAATGCACTGGAACATCACAACTGACGAACAAATACTTCTGACTATATGTAAAAGAAATACAAGAATAAATAAGAAACCAACATGGAAAGAACAAACAATGACCAACCACTCTTCTATCATTCATTCTCAAGGCTTCAGTGGGAAGTCCTTGAAAGAGCTTGTCATCCCTGCTCATCATGGAAATGCTTACCAAAACAAAGAAGGATTGTAGGGCACCCAACATTACCTGTCTTGCGATACTTTGGCTAGGATTAGTAACCCTATCGTCAGCATTCCTCTGCAAAATGCACTCATAACAGTGAATACAGAGGTGAAGAGCTTGGGACAAGGACCTCCCTCTTCTCTGACCCCTCTTTATTCCACTACTAACACTAGAACCTGAATCATGTTAAGATAAGAGAAAAATCAGCTCATCTTAAGTTATAGACTCATAGCTATGAGAATTAGAATATGAAAAGGAATGGGATGATAAAACTTACTTGGTAGATGAGGGGAAGAGAACGTTAATTGATTTATGTCTAATAGGGGATTGGTGGTGGAGGAGAGGAGTAGATGTAGGTTTGAGGTGGAGACTGTAGCGGTGGTGGTGGGGAAATATAGTGGTAAGGCGGTGGAGGGGATGGTGATGGTGGAGGTGGGGATTTGTAGTAGTATGGAGGCGGGGGAGATGGTGACGGTGGAGGAGGTGATTTGTAGTAATAGGGTGGTGGAGGAGATGGTGATGGTGGTGGTGGGGAGTTGTAATGGTATGGGGGTGGAGGGGAAGGCGATGGGAGAGGAGGTGATTGGTAATGGTATGGAGGTGGAGGGGATGGTGAGGGTGGTGGAGGTGATTGGTAGTAGTATGGTGGTGGAGGAGATGACGATGGTGGCGGAGGAGAATTGTAGTGGTATGGAGGTGGAGGGGATGGTGATGGTGGAGGAGGCGAATTGTAATGGTATGGTGGCGGTGGAGAAGGTGATGGAGGTGGAGGTGACTTGTAGTAGTATGGTGGAGGAGGTGACGATGCTGGTGGTGGTGGAGAGCTGTAGTGGTAAGGAGGTGGCGGAGATGGTGATGGCGGAGGAGGTGACTTGTAGTAGTATGGTGGAGGAGGGGATTGTGATGGTGGTGGGGGAGAGTTGTAGTGGTAAGGAGGAGGAGGAGATGGTAACGGTGGAGGAGGTGACTTGTAGTAGTATGGTGGAGGAGGAGATGATAATGGTGGTGGGGGAGAGTTGTAGTGGTACGGAGGCGGTGGCGATGGTGATGGCGGAGGAGGTGAATTGTAGTGGTATGGTGGTGGAGGAGATGGTGATGGTGGTGGAGGAGAGTTGTAGTGGTATGGAGGAGGAGGAGATGGTGATGGCGGAGGAGGTGAATTGTAGTGGTATGGTGGCGGAGGAGACGGTAATGGTGGTGGGGGAGAGTTGTACTGGTAAGGAGGTGGTGGAGATGGTGATGGTGGAGGTGGAGACTTATAGTAGTATGGTGGGGGAGGAGATGGTGATGGTGGTGGGGGAGATTTGTAGTGGTAAGGAGGTGGTGGAGATGGTGATGGTGGAGGAGGTGAGTTGTAATAGTATGGTGGAGGAGGAGATTGTGTTGGCGGTGGGGGAGAGCTGTAGTGGTACGGAGGCGGTGGAGATGGTGATGGCGGAGGAGGTGAATTGTAGTGGTATGGTGGTGGAGGAGATGGTGATTGTGGTGGGGGAGAGTTGTAGTGGTAAGGAGGCGGTGGGGATGGTGATGGTGGAGGAGGTGACTTGTAGTAGTATGGTGGAGGAGGAGATGGTGATGGCGGTGGGGGAGAGTTATAGTTGTAAGGAGGCGGTGGAGATGGTGATGGTGGAGGTGGTGACTTGTAGTAGTATGGTGGAGGAGGAGACGGTGATGGCGGTGGGGGAGAGTTGTAGTGGTACGGAGGCGGTGGAGACGGTGATGGCGGAGGAGGTGACTTGTAGTAGTAGGGTGGAGGTGGTAATGGTGAAGGCGGTGGCGGAGACTTATACAAATAGGGAGGAGGAGGTGATGATGAGGGAGGAGGAGGAGAATTATAGTAGTATGGTGGTGGTAGTGATTTCACGGGTGGCGGTGGTGAACTATAATAATAAGGGGAAGGTGGGGGAGGTGATTTATAATAATATGTAGGAGGCGGTGGGGAATTGTAGTGGTAAATTGGTGTTGGTGGTGGTGAATGGTGGTAGGACTTCTTGCATTCCTCATAATACTTGTGTGGGGATGGAGCAAAAACAAGAGATTTAGCCCTGAGGATGATCTCATGATCAGATTTGTGCTCAACCTTTAGAGGTGATCCCTTATTGATCTTAGTGGGGATGTTGCAAATGGAGCCTTTAGGAGCTGCATGGAGCTTAACCTTGCATCCCTCGGCTCCATATTTCCCGTAAGGATATCCCTCTATGTTGATGCTATACTTGCCATATGCCTTGGTCTTTCCATAACCGATGTACTCCTTCTCGCCGGCCTTGCATGTTGCCTTGACCACGGCTCCTGTGTATTAAACAAAGAATGGGTAAACTAATTAATTTTTCTCAATTCGAGTTATTTGCATTATTTAAGTATTAATAGAGACAATGTTTTTAGTTATTTATGATGATCTGTTTGACATAATTGAGTTGCCACAAGAGAAAAGATATGGGATTAGATTGGTACTATTTTTTTTTTATAATATCTGATGTTAGAAACATAGTGTTTTTTTTTACTTTATTTTATTTATATAAAATGAAATAAATGCCATACCACATTAATGGTGACTGGCTTTTAAAAAGTAAAAATGTACAGTACCTTTAAGGTCGGCATCTTCATGTGGCAATGTTATGTAAGGAATGAAAATTAGTTGTAACAAATTATAAATTAACTACAACAGACATCTTGAGATCATAATTTTCCTCTAAAACAATGGAAGCAACATTAAAAAATAAAACAGAGGAATTATTATGTTTTACTGGAGATCAACAGGCATCTTTTATGATCTGAGAGAAACTTACCTTTGAAAAGCTTCCTGTGGCTGGAATCAAATGGGTGTTTCCAATTGTAACACTTAAAGCAGTAGACATGTCCGACCACTTTAATCAAAGGAGGGTAGTGATGTGTTGGCGGTGGTGGAGATATGTAATGATATGGTGGTGGTGAATTTTCCGGAGGTGGAGGAGAGATGTAGTAGTATGGTGGGGGAGGAGATTTTGCCGGTGGTGGAGGTGATTTGTAGTAATAGGGCGGAGGAGGTGAAGGAGATGGAGGAGGGGGAGATTTGTAGTAGTATGGAGGTAGTAGAGGCGGTGATGGTGGTGGAGGAGATTTATAGTAGTACGGAGGAGGAGGTGATGGTGATGGTGGAGGAGGAGATTTGTAGTAGTATGGAGGAGGAGGAGAGGGCGATGGTGGAGGTGGAGATTTATAGTAGTAAGG
>JXCR01098054.1:0-16749 GCA_002079205.1 Phalaenopsis hybrid cultivar | reverse complement strand
CCACTGTAAAAATTTCAAAATTATTTGAATTAGTTTAAGCACTAAAGTTGATTTTTTAAGAAACCTTATATTTTTGTACAAAAATAATTATAATAAATTAAACATGATTGAGAAAATTATTAAAAGTGGTTTTTTGAGCTCCTTGTGATCAGGGCCCTTAGGAAAAATAAAAGTTATTTTTGGTAAAATACTTGATTTTTTAGCCTTCTTTTAAATTTAAAATAATTAAAATAATTAAAAATCTCAAAAATACTAAAATATTTCAAAATGTTTCAAATTATTCTCTAATCACTTGGGACTCATTAAAATATTTTTTCGAATTTTCTATAAATTAAAAATAATTTTAAAGGCTTAAAGTGGAATTTTCCTTATTCTACCATTAAAATAATAATAATAATAATTTAATTCAGAAGATCATGAAATTTTACATAAGTGTTTCTCTGACCTAGAAACCTCTAATAATTTTTTCATAAAAAAACTTTATTTTGGATGATCAAATAGATTAACTTTTGAAAATCTATTTTTCTAAAATTTAATTAATTATTTAAATTAATTTTAAATTTTGAGAGGTCCACTTATTTTCCTCTAACATTATAATTACCTCATGGATATGACACTTTAAACCCTCAAAGTCATTTGAGTTGTGTTTAGTGAGTTATGAGGTGAAATGCCCCAAGGGCAAAGTGATAAATTTAGATTCTTGTGCCTTAATCAAAATTTAGGACTAACCTGAGATAAATGGGTAATTTTGATCCTACAAAACATGTTTGGATGATTGAAATAAAATGGGATTAAAAGGTAGAAACCCACTCACTATCTTTGCACAACATCCAAAAAATCATAACTCTCCTAATCTTTATGACTTTGAAGCACTTAAGATCAAATGATTCTTAAGTGATAGGCTTAAGTTGGAAAGAGGATAATTTAATTTTCTTAAGCCCAAAATTAAGGATAATTTGTTCATTTGATAAAAATACACATTACTTCAATTAAAATTTTGATAATCACCATTTCACCCATTATGATTATTGAATGCTTGGTAGTGACCTAGGTTCGAGATATAAAGTCAATTGACCAGATTTAGAAGATAATATAATTGGTGATTAACATCCTTAAACACTACAAGCATGACTTTAATTGCAGGCANAAAGAACAAATCAAAGCGATATAATTATGAAGTGGAAAAGAATTGGAAATAAGGGTGCAAAAAGAAACAGAAACTGAAAAAGAGGAAGTGGATACGAGAAAAGAGAAGGATCATGAATACCCAGATTTAGAGTATTCATTTACACCAAGGAAATTTATTGTGGAGAAACCTCCAACACCGTTTCCTCATGAAAGAAAAGGATCATGAATACCCAGATTTAGAATATCCACTTAAACCAATGAAAATTACTGTTGAGAAACCTCCACCACCGTTTCTTCAAATATTGAAGCAACACAAACAAAATAAACAATTTTCTAATTTTTAGAAATTCTTAAGAAGTTAACAGTAAACATTCCCTTCGTAGAAGCTTTAGAGCAAATGCCCAAGTATGTGAAATTTATGAAAGATATTCTGAGCAAAAAAAGGAAGTTCACGGATAACGAAATTTTTGCACTTAGCAAAAAGTATAGTGCAATTATTCAGAAAAAGCTCCTAAAAATTAAAAGATCCTGGCAGTTTCACTATACCGTGTGCTATCGGTGAAAAATTTTATGGAACAGCTTTATGTGATTTGGGAGCCAGCATTAATCTTATGCCTATATCAATTTTTAAATGATTAGGATTAGGAGAAGTCTCACCTACTTCTATAACTCTACAGTTAGCAGATCGTTCAATTACATATCCTAAGGGAGTTATAGAAGATGTGTTAGTAAAAGTGGATAAATTTATCTTTCCTGTGGATTTCATTGTTTTAGATATGGAGAAAGATAAAGATATACCTATTATTTTAGGGAGACCATTTTTAGCTACTGGAGAAGCTATGATAGATGTTTAAAAGGAGAATTAACTATGAGAGTTAATGATCAAGAAGTGACTTTTAACATTGTGAAATCTATGAAATACCCTGCTGTTGAAAGAGATAATGAATGTTTTCGCATTGAAATTATTGAACATCTACTGAATAAACATTTTAAAGAATATTTTGAAGAAAAAATGCATTTTGAAGAAGAATAACATTTTGTAGAGAAGGAACAATTTAAAAAGAATGATGAAGTTGTTTTGGGCGAATTAGAAAATGAAGAATTACATTATGTTCAGGAAAGATTTGAGATGTTGGATATTACAAAAAATGCCGATAAAAATCTATTTCCATAATTATAAAACCACCTGAACTTGAGATGAAAGTATTGCCTAGCCACTTGAAGTATGTATTTTTAGGACACTCATCTACATTACTTGTTTTTATATCTTCATAATTAAATGATCAGCAAGGGCAGACAGTTAGATACATTGAAAAGATATAAGAGAGCTTTTGGTTGGACCTTAGCTGATGTTAAGGGAATTAGANACTCTTAATGATGCACAAATTAATTATACTGTTACTGAAAAAGAGTTACTAACAATTGTGTATGCTTTAGATCAATTCAGATCTTATTTAAATGGAGCTAAATGTGTTGTGCATACTGATCACTCTACTATTAAATATCTGACGCAAAAGAAGGATGCTAAACCAAGATTGATTAGATGGATACTTTTGATGCAAGAATTTGATCTTATGGTTTATGTCAAACCAAGGTTGATTAGATGGATACTTTTGATGCAAGAATTTGATCTTGTGGTTTTTAAAAGGAACTGATAATCAAATTGCTGATCATTTGTCAAGATTAGAAAATCAAGAATTATCCGATACTGATAATGAAATTACAGACAGTTTCCTTGACGAATAACTTTATAATATTAATGAGTGGAAAATACCATGGTATGATGATATTGTTAACTATATTGTAAGTGATATTTTGCCACCTATGTTGACATTGCAACAACAAATGAAATTCATTCATGATGCAAAAGCATATTTTTGGGATGAGCCTTATTTATATAAACAATGTATGATCCTATTATGAGAAGATGTGTACCTTATGAAGAAACTGAACTAATTATTCAGAAATGTCATGATTCTGAATTTTTGAGATGTGTACCTTATGAAGAAACTGAGCTGATCATTCAGAAATGTCATGATTTTGAATTTGAAGGATGTGTACCTTATGAAGAAACTGAGCTGATCATTTAGAAATGTCATGATTCTGAATTTGGAAGACTGTGTACCTTATGAAGAAACTGAGCTAATCATTCAGAAATGTCATGATTCTAAATTTGGAGGATATTTTGGGATTCTTTATGGAAGAAACTGAACTGATCATTCAAAAATGTCATGATTCTGAATTTGAAGGACATTTTGGGAGTGATAAAACTATTTATAAAATTTTACAAGGCTGATCATTCAGAAATGTCATGATTCTGAATTTGGAGGACATTTTGGGATTGATAAAACTACTTATTAAATTTTAAAATGTCATGATTCTGAATTTGGAGGACATTTTGGGAGCGATAAAACTGCTTATAAAATTTTAATCATGAGAAGATGTGTACCTTATGAAGAAACCAAGCTAATCATTCAGAAATGTCATGATTCTAGAGTGATGTGTACCTTATGAAGAAACTGAGCTGATCATTTAGAAATGTCATGATTCTGAATTTGGAAGACTGTGTACCTTATGAAGAAACTGAGCTAATCATTCAGAAATGTCATGATTCTAAATTTGGAGGATATTTTGGGATTCTTTATGGAAGAAACTGAACTGATCATTCAAAAATGTCATGATTCTGAATTTGAAGGACATTTTGGGAGTGATAAAACTATTTATAAAATTTTACAAGGCTGATCATTCAGAAATGTCATGATTCTGAATTTGGAGGACATTTTGGGATTGATAAAACTACTTATTAAATTTTAAAATGTCATGATTCTGAATTTGGAGGACATTTTGGGAGCGATAAAACTGCTTATAAAATTTTAATCATGATTCTGAATTTGGAGGACATTTTGAGATTGATAAAACTGCTTATAAAATTTTACAAGAAAGATTTTATTGGCGTACCATCTTTAGAAATGTTTATAGATACATAAAAACTTGTGATCGATGTCAACGAGTAGGCAATATATCTAGAAGAAATGAAATGCCTCTGAAATTCATGTTAGAAGTTGAGATCTTTGACGTTTGGGGATTAGATTTTATGGGACCATTTATTCCTTCATTTGGGAACTTATATATATTAATTTAGTAGACTACATTTATAAGTGAATTGAAGCACAAGATTTACCTCGTTGTGATGCTAAAAGTGTTTCAATATTTTTAATGAAAAATATTTTTACTAGATACGGAATGCCTAGAATGATTATCATTGATGGAGGATCCCATTTCAAAAATAAATCTATTTAGAAATTGACATAAAAATTTGATATTATTTATAGAATCTCTACTGCCTATCATCCTCAAATTAGTGATAGCTGAAGTTTCTAATAGAGAGATTAAACAAATACTTGAAAAGACTGTAAACCTTAGTAGAATAGATTGGTCCACTAGAGTGGATACTGCATTATGGGCTTACAGGACTGCTTATAAAACTATTATTGGAATGACTCCTTACAGATTGATTTTTGGAAAGACTTGTCACTTACCAGTAAATTGAAGCATAAAGCATAATGGGCGATTAAAGAATTTAATTATAATTTGAAAGATGCTGGTAAGAAGAGAATGTTACAACTAAATGAATCAGAAGAATTAAGAAATGAGTCTTATGATAACGACAGAATTTATAAGGAAAAATTAAAGTTATGGCATGATCGGAAGATTAACCAAAATAACTTTGAACCAGGATAAGAAGTTTTGCTTTACAACACTAGGCTGAAGTTATTTCATGGAAAATTGAAGTCTCGTTGGTTAAGAACCTTTACTGTGACTCAAGTTTATACTTACGAAACTGTTGAAATTGAAGATCAGAAGATGGGAAATATATTTAAAGTAAATGGACACAGATTAAACCCATATTATGAGTGTAAAAGACCAAATTTTAAAGATGTTTTAATGATTAGTTAACCTAAATAACACCTGAATAGGTCAGGCTGACGACGTTATACCAAGCGCTTTATGGGAGGAAACCCACGTTTATCTTTATTTTTATCACGATTATGGTAGTTTTTATATTAAATTATCATTAGTTTTTGGTAGTATTAAGCTCTACTACTTTTATTTACCCTTCAAACATCTTAAAAATTGAATCCATGAAGAAAATTAGAACGCATTCAGACCAGAGTGAAACTGTGCAAATTTTACCTTGGGCACCAACGGCACCAACGTCACCCTCGACACCGCCGACGGTGGGTTCTTCCCGAGTGTCCAAAAAAAATTAATACAGAGGCTCTCCGACGGCGCCATTGATCCCACCGACGGCGAGACCGACAAGTTGACGGTTATCTCAGTTCACATGGCGGTTTTTTGAGGTTTTTGGGCGGGAATTGTCTTTTTAAACTCAAAAATTCGATTTCTGGTTCATATTTTCCCTCCAAAAATGAAGTGAAACTCTACCAATTACATTTTTATGGCGTACCATCCCCTTAATAATCCCAGAATGCGAGTTTCAATCGGCGAAAGTTTATTAGTGCGGAAGCGCAGCGAATCTTCAGCATGTTGCTGACGAAGAAAAGATTGATCTAAGAACGATGATTCGTGAATCACAGATTGAATAATCCCACGACGGACATTGAAGAAACGATAGTGCAGTGAAGATGGGAAGTGTTGTGCTACACTACTGCCGCCGTGGTGGTTCTTGTGGTGAAAGAATTCTATGCAAATTTACACTGAATCAACTAAAGAGTTGCTTATGTGCGAGGAAGATGGATCACTTTCACTCCTGCAAGGATCAACAAATTATATATTATAGAGAATGTTCCGGTCTGCCACTATTCTAATTTTGTCCCAATGAGAAATCAGATGAATGAGATTTACCAATATTTAACGGACGAAACTGATGACTGGGAAACAAGAGAAAACAGCTATGTTAGTTTTTCTACAACACTCCTGAATCTCGTTTTGAACATTGGCACTTTTTCATTTCTGCAAAACTGTTACCGATAAGGAAGATTNCCCTGGGAAATTGAAGTCTCGTTGGTTAGGACCCTTCACTGTGACTCGAGTTTATACTTACGGAGCTGTTGACATTGAAGATCAAATGACTGGGAATAGATTTAAAGTAAATGGACACAGATTAAAGCCATATTTTGAGGGTAAATGACCAAATTTTAATGAGGTTTTAATGGTCAGTCAACCTGAATAATACCTGGATAGGTCGGGCTGAGGACGTTAAACCAAGTTCTTTATGGGAGGCAACCCATAGTTATCTTTATTTTTATTGCAATTATAGTGTTTTAAATTATTATTTATTTGGTAGTTTTGAACTCTACTACTCGTATTTACCCTTGAATCATCATAAAAATTGGATCCATAGAGAAAATGTATTCGGACCAGAGCAAAACTGTGAAATTTTCACTTTAGGCGCCGACGGCAGGCTCGATGCCGTCGATGGCGGGTTTTTCCCGAGAGTCCACACAATTAATTCTCAAGGCTTGCTGATGGCACCATCGACGTTGTGGACGGTGAGAACGACGAGATGAAGGTTTTCGGAGTTTGAAATGTTAGTTTTAGGCAAAATTTACTCCCTATAAACTTCCAAACTTGGTTCTTAAATTCATATTACCCAAAAAAAAATTGAAACTCCACCAACTTTATCCCTATGGCTTCTAATTCCACTGAAAATCCTAGATTTTAAGTGTTCAACTGGAGAGAGTTCATTAGTTATGAGGCGCAATGAATCTTCAACAAAGTGCTGACAAAGAGGAGATTAATCAAAGAAATAGGATTTGTGAATCAAGGATTGGACAATCCTTCGACAGTAATTGAAGAGATGATTGTGCGACGACAATGGGAAGTGTTGTGGTACACTACTGCTACGGTACTTGTTCATGTGGTAAAAGAGTTTTATGCTAATTTTCATGGAATCAATCATGGAGTCGTCTATGTGCGAGGCAGATGGATAACTTTTACTCCTACATGGATTAATGAGTTATATATGATCGAGAATGATCCTGTCTGCCATTATTCCAACTTTGTCCCAACAAGAAATTTGATGAATGAGATCTACCAATTTTTGACGGACGAGACTGAAGACTGGAAAATGAGAGAAAACATGTATGTTAGTTTCTCTACTACACTTCTAAACCCCGTTTCTAAACACTGACGCTTCTTCATTTCTACAAAACTATTACCGATAATGTGGATCGGTGAAGTTACCAAAAAAAGTGTTATTCTGAATTATTGTATTCAAATGGGACTGTCGATTGATATTGGATAGATAATATTGAAGTCTGTTTTGGACATGATTGTTCATGGATCAACTTATGGGCTTGGACATCTTTCAACAATCTTCTTACTCTGCAGTCAGTTCCAAGTATCTTATGATAATTGGGAATAGACACTTCTACCTTGGAAGCCTTTGGACCCAACCCAAAAGTTCCCAACCAATGAAGATGAGAATAATATGACTATTATTGTGGATCAATCGTCTCAGAATTCACTTCCTATTCAGCCTCTAGTTCCAGACAAGACACTAGTGATCCTGCGCAGAATCAAGAAACTGGAGAAAGAGGCACAAAATGTTATGAATGCAATTAACAATATCTCTGATTTGTTTTATCATCTAGACTGGAGTATAAAAGAGCATTTTGATCACTCTGGACATATCAAAGGAAGTTTGATACAATTAATTAGAAAGATGGGATTGATAGAAGAGGACTCTACTGAAGAATTCCCATACCGACCCTTCTATAACCTCTTTGTTCATGTTTAATCAATGGGCAATATCAGAGGAGAAACAAGCACTGAATCGGAGGAGTAGTAGATTTACTTTACTACCTATATGTCTATGTGTGTGATTTAATTTGAACTTATGTGTTTGCTTTACTTTCAAATTTTGCTTTTAGATCTTAGTATAGTTGAGATTGACCATTAAATGTATGTTTTCAGCATTTAGAGTGTTGTGGCTTCGATTGCGATGCTGAATTGATGTATTAAGGTTGAGAAAATACCAAACTTATGTGTGTCGTGTAACGTGTATTGTAACCCTTGAATTTTATCTATAATTGTAATGTTTTGTGTTATGAATGTTTATTTCTGTTAGTACATCATTTAATAACTTAAATTTATGTTTAGAATGATTAAACGAATGTTGACGAGGCTTGAAATTGATCAAAATCGCAAAAAATTGGAGTTGAAGCTGGAGATGACGAAGAATGGATTTACCCCTATGAAACCCATTAGTAAAGCTAATTTAAAGACGTATGAATCCCATGAAGGATGGAGATCTAGGAGTAGGAGTAAGGAACCTTCCACTAGTAGAGATATCCCCTCTACTAGTTATGACCTTCCTTCCTCTAGTTCCCCTACCCTTCAAGATTTAATGAATGAGTTAACCTTGCAGCGGAAGAGTATAGAGAAAATAAATGAAAATATTGGGAGATTAGAATGTAGACATGATTATGATAGTGAGTACCTACAAAGGCATTCTGACTTCGAGATAGCTTACTACGAAGCTCAGGCCCGACACTACAGAGGTGAGCCTGATGTTACTTTTCCTGAATGCCCCCGTTATACTCAGTATCAGCCCAATCCACCTGCTGGCCAGGGAGACGAGGATATAGTATGGGATTTTGATATATGATAGTGATTGATGTACTTTTGTTTTGTGATTTTGTGATAGGGATAGATGTATGTTTGTTTGTACTTTCATTTTATTCTATATTTTATTTTATGTTTGTAGTTAAATAATTTTTAATTAATGCTATAAATGTTTAGTGTTGTAGTTGAAATTTTCATGTGTAATTATAATAGACTTTGATTAGTACTTTATAAAATTATATTGTGATGTGTTAGTGAAATATTGTGTTTGTATAATGTTTAGTTTTGTACTTATTTCAAAATTTTATTACCCGACAAATTTTCTAATGCTTTATAGGTATATAAAACTCCTAATATTACAGACCAGTTAAAGAAAAAATTTTGAGAAAGATCTGCAAAAAATTTAGAAAGATGAAAATGCCTAAAGTACTGAGGTTTGATTTATATTTAGAATTTTTCTTTCCACCTGTATCATTCCATATTGAAAAATTTATGTTTGGGGGAGGGAAGAAAATTGTTAACTATTATATGTTCTTAATTTTAATATTTTCAAAAATTATTAATATGATTTTTTGTAGTCAATTTAATTCAGATAACTATATTTTTTTGATATTTAAATATTATTGTAGATTTAAAGGAATATTTTTGTAAGAAAAATTAATTTTATAGATTAAGATACTTAGTCTAAGAGAATAAGACTATAGTTAACTATTTAAAGTAAAGAAAACTATATTTTGAAATATTAAGAATCTTAGAAATTCATTTGAGAAGAAAAGATTGGGGCTCAATGATGTAAAAGCTATGAAATACTTATAAAGTAAAGGAATGCTTTGAGTTTCAAATTTAGGGAAAGAAAAGTGAAATTCAAAATTATTAAAGGCTGTCCAGATATAGTAATCTTCACTTGAAAAAGAAAAAAGAAAGAATTGACAACAATCCCTGAAAAGAAAAGAAAAATATATAGGATTGAAAGCAATCCAAATGAATATATAAGGAGAAGCTTGAGGAGATGCCTAATAAAAAATTGGCTTCACTTGGACCTACCTAATGGGAAAACCTAAATACAATCCTGAACTTATATTTATGGAATAACATCTTTTATTAGTAATGTTCTCATGAAATTCCTATCATTTGAATATTTTAAGTGACTTGATATTACAACATATATTAGTTCTTGAAATGAATAGAAAACTAGAACTCGTAAACTTGATGACTAGATAGTCTTGTATCTACAAAGTTAATTTAATTACTTGAAATTTTTATAAAAATATCACTATGGTATTTACTTAAATCAAACTTATAGTATTTCTGAATTAAGACTTTACCATAGTAGATCATAACTTTTATGTAGTGCTAAAATTACTTGAAGACAAGTAATAGTTAAGTTTGGAGGACTTTGACCAAAGGAAAATATGTTGAGATTTTCATACCTATTTTACACTGATTTTGATGATATTACACTTTAAAGAAAGGTATTTTTGAAGTTTTGTTGCAGGTATGTTGAATTATGGTCATTGGAGCAAAAAAATGCAAAAAGGAGCAAATTTCGAGCAGAAAGGACCAAAATATGGAGATTTGATCTTCGGCATCGACGGCGAGCTCGACGCCACCGATGTCAAGTTTTTCCCAAGAGTCCAGAATAAATATTCTAGAAGGTCGTCGATGACTCCATCGAGGCTGCCGACGGCGAGCACGTCGGTTCTCTCAACAGATGCATTGAATGTGAATGATTTTTGAAGTGACGCTTGGGCAACTCTTGAAAACTCTTCTACAACTTTAAAAAAAACATTGGGAGGCCGAAAAAGTGGTGTCTACGGGGTGTCCACAATGTGTCCACGAGGGTGTCCATGGAGTCTTTATTTTTTGTGGTACCCATCAGAGTGTAAAGAGTGGTTAGTATTGTGAGGAATTCTTCGAGAGATTGTAAGAGTGGAAGGAAAGTGAGAGATTTCTTCCTTGTTGCCACTTAGAAGGAGAATTTTGTGTGTTGTAAAGAAAGGAAGAGATACAGAGGAACTTTGAGGAGTTTGCTTGGGGAGAAATTAGAGATAAGTTTTATTTACTTGTTGAAGTTTGTATGAATTTGCTTTTATATATAAATTTTGAGTTTTGTCGTATCTTCTCCATGAGTTCTGAGTAGTTTTCTCTGTCTTTCTCCTTGTCTTGAGATTTTGTGAAATGGTGATTTTAATTGGTTGTGCCATGAAAATGTTAAAGAGGTTGTGATGATCTTTTCACTTCAATCTTAATTTACTTTCAATTTTGTCAATTGATTTGTTAAAATATGCTGAGTTTTACAACTAAAGTGAAGATTACATCCAAGATTTAAGGAGGTCAAAGTCCTTGAAAGTTTGGCGCAAATAAATAGGGAAATAAAAATTATCGGGCATAGAATTAGAGATTTTAGAGTGATAGGCTAACATCCTCAATTCAGTCTTATCGTTTGGGTGCTGAAGTGTAGATGTTAGCCCTCAGGTGAGGGAAACATGGGAGCTCTAAAGTGAGAGCCGGTATCCTCCCGGCCTAGTCGTAGATTCAGTAACCAAGAGTGGGAGCTCCAAAGTGAGAGCCGGTATCCTCCCAGCCTAGCCGCAAATTCAGTAAACAAGTGTAGGATTAGTCAATGTTCTTTATGCCTGGACCAAAGGGTAAAAAATAGGTATGCTCCTATTTGGTCAATGTTCTTTATGCCTGGACCAAAGGGTAAAGAATAGGTATGCTCCTATTTGGCACAATTCAATGTTCTTTATGCCTGGTCCAAAGGGTAAAGAATATGTATGCTCCTATTTGGCACAATACAATTTGAACTGATTCAATTTATCCATTCACTTTTATTTCTTGACAAGGAGAAGGATGCTTTCTTATATATTGAACTTCACAGTAGAAAATTTATTAGTAGAATTAGTTGATTGAGAGTTTATTAAAATTACATTTTTATTTTAATTGCATATTAGTGACGAATATGCAATTTTGAACTATGTTATTGTCGATTAAGTATTGATTTTTTAAATCTTAGTTCGTAGCCTCTAATATTACTCCCTATGGGATCAATATCCAAGACTTCATTAGAGCCCTGTATTACTTGAGCGATACTTATGCTTGTGTTGATAAGTGCGACTTTGCAATTATTGAATATTTTATTCACATCTTTATCAAATCTATAACTGATGTCAAGTTTTTGGCGCCGTTGCCGGGATTTAAATCTTCTAGCAGCAGTATCAAATTCTTGTATTTTTAAGCATATATAAAGTCGCTGTCAGTGAGAAAATTTTTTTGCAATTGAATGAGATCGAAGAAATCAAAAATGAATCTTATGAAAATGCTAAGATTTACAAGGAAAGAAATATAAATTGGCATTGTCAACAGATAATTAAAAAGAAATTTGAACTTGGACAAGAAGTTTTGCTGTATTGAAATTATTTTCCATGAAACTTAAGTCCAGGTGAATAGGTAATTTTCTGTTAAAAAAGTCTACCCATTTGGAGTTGTGGATATTAAATATCTAAAAAGTAGAAAAGTATTTAAAGTTAATGAGCATAGGTTATTACTTTATTTTGATGGACACATACCAATTTTTAAACAATTTTTAATGTTGGGTCAACCAGAGTGAAAACTAAGAACGTTGGACTGACGACGTTAAACCAAGTGCTTTGTGGGAGGGAACCTATAATTATGTGTGTAGTTGTTTTTAATTTTATTTTAGATTATATAAGTTCTTGTAATAGAATTCGATGTACTTTGGATGACTTACATGTTAAGAAAATGTATAAAAATGTTTAAATATTTAATTTTATGGAAGGTATGAGAGTTATTTTGGACCTAAGGCGAAACGGTGCAAAAATGTGCACTAATGCCTAGGTGCCTAAACTGGTGCCTAAGCTCCTATTTAACTCTGCACTGGAGCCTAAGTGCCAGAATATGGCTCTTAAGCACCAGAACCTAGCTTCTGAGCGCTAAAATCTGGCTCCTAAGTGCCACTTTACAGAAAGCCCGGTGACTAAGCGCCAAAATCTGGTGCCTAGGCTGCATTTTGAAAATCTGCCCCGTAATCTTCCATTTGCTGTTTTTGATGAAATATTCTCTATATAACTCCCAAAACCTACCATATGGAGTGAAATTAAATTATTGAAGGGGGAGAGGATCCACTAAATCTTGTTCTTATGGCCTCCAACTCCATGGAAACTTCCAAGCATGGAATTTTCAACTGGAGAAAATTTATTAGTTTTGATGCATAGAGATTACATGACAAGGTTCTTATGAAGAAGAGGTTGATCTAGGAAATGTGTTTTGTGAATCGAGGATTCAATACTCCAGGTATTATTGTGGAATAATTCATTTTGCAAAGGTAATGGGAAGTGCTATGCTACACCACTACAGCCATAGTAATTCTTCTTGTAAAGGAATTTTATGCAAATCTTCATGGGATAAATCAAGGAGTTGTCTATGTTTGAGGCAGATGCGTACCATCTACTCCTATAAGGATTAATGACTTATCATGATTAGTAGTGTTCCAATTTGTCATTATGCCAACTTTTCCTCTACAAAAGGCAATATGGATGAAAATTTTAGATTCTTAATGGTTGAAGAGGGAACATGAGAGATAAGAGATAACAATAATGTAAGCTTTCCTTCTTCCATTTTAAATTCTATATCAAATCCTTAGCATACCTTTATCTCTGTAAAATTACTCCCTACTACAAAAATTAGTAAAGTTACAAAGGAAAGTGTTATATTGAACTACTGTATTAAAACTAAAAGACCTATGGATGTGGGTTCTATAATGGTAAAATCTACTCTTGATTTGATTTTGAATAGGTATAATCTTGGTCTTAGACATCCATTTACAATATTTTTCCTTTGTATGCAATCACAAGTTCCATATAAAATTTGGGAAAAAGTGCTTCTTTTTTGGAAGCCCATGAACCCCCAATGTTAAATTGTGAGTACTTAGAAAATGGAGAAGTGGATGATAAAATATTCTTATGGATCAATCATCTCAAATTTCATCACCTTTACGACCCAGATTTCCAGAGAGTTCATTTGTTATTTTGAAGAATATTAAGAAGTTGGAGAATGAGATGACTAATATTCTGAATGCGATTGACATGATTTCTGATCAGTTTGACCATTTGGATTGGAGAATTAAAGAGAAATTTGATCACACAAGACATATGGAAGGGGCTACGATGTGAATGTACAAGAAAAATTATTGGATCGAAGAAGACTCGATCGATGAATTCCTTCACCATCCCTTCTGTAACTTATTCATGCATCGCCAATCCATTGGAGAACTTAAAAAAGATGATAGTATCGAAGATGAAGATTTGTAGCAACTCTGAACTTGTTTTTAAGAGCTTGTGTGAGTTTAGTTATGTTGTATTTTCTTAGTCTTCGATATTGAACTTATTATGTTTGCTTTTAATTTTTTTTTGTTTAGTTCTCAGCGTTAGGTGTTGTTGGTGTGATTTCAATGCTAAATTTATTTGTGATTTCAAAATACTTGTTTGTACTTGCTTGGATTTATATATAAAAAAGTGAAGTTGTTTGTTGTTTATGAAAATTCGATGTTAGTGATTACTTAAATATGAAAATTAAACTAAATTTAAACTAATTAAAAGATGGAGTGCTTTGGTGTACAACACTTGTTACAAAAAAAAAAGAAAATTTGAGAATTTGTGCCTGAGCGCCAGATCGAATGGATCATTAAAAACCACAAAAATGAACATTTTATGTCTTTATTTCTGTTCGGGGTCATCTTCAACCTTACGAATAAAGAATAATAGCCAACTAGGGCTTTCAAATACTCGGATTTGAGGCAATTTTGGGGCTAGAAACTCTTGGATCTCATATTCTCTTAATAAGATCTTCACCTTAACCGAGAAATTTTTTATTTTCATCATGCATTTAGAAATCAAAAATTAGAAGTTTTGGAGAAATTTAGAGAAGAATCCAAGATGTAAAGTTTTTTAGCCATAATTTTGGTTTTAGGAGTTCATTTTGTTATTATAGCAAATTTATGTGGGTTTATTTTGAATTTTAAGAACTCTATGTCTCCTAAAATGAGAAAGATGAAGGGAAAGGAGGCTTGCAACATGAAGAAATTTGTTATATCACTATAAAACTCAACTCATGTTGAGAAAGCTTATTCAGGAACATGCATTTAAAAATCCAGGTGGTTATATTGAGGGATTGATTATGGCACAAAATTAGGAAAAATTATATTATTTCACTATTTTAGCAATTGTTTCAATCGTTTGGGTGTTCTATGAAAACTTACTGCAAGATACAAACGATCATGTTTTTGTTAGAGGTAAGAATGTTGAATATACCTCAGAGAGGAAAAATGCATTATATTGGTTGAGAGATGAGTTTCATTGTTAGTACACTACTTTTGGAACTTTAAATTTGGCATTGGACAAAGTTATAGCTTATCTGACTGATTGAAGAGGAGTTTGGAAGATGAAGAATGATCACAAGATAAGCTTCTCTACTTTTATGCTTAATGTTCAATATAAAACTTGACATTATTTTATTTCTACTCGAATACTTCCAAAAAATTATTTGAACAAAGTTACTAAGGAGAGATCTACTTTAAATTTCTGCATTAATTAAATGAAGAAATTAAACATTGGTGCCATTATCTATCGAAATGCCCATACTTCATCTAGAGGTGGCACTACTGGAGGTTTAGGTTACCCTGCTTTGATTTTTACTCTATGTGATCAATCAAGAGTGAGGTATGATAGATCTGAAGAATTGATACAACCACTTAAACTTATCAGTGAGGCCTTGTGTTCATACATATGAGTTGCATGTTGGATAGAAAGCTAGAGGTTAAAGTAGTGACATACCATCTACTTCAACTTCTGGACCTTCTACTTCATGCACTACTTCTTTAGAGAATGTTAAGGAGAAGTTACTTATTCAGTAGGGTGATATCTTGACACTTAGAAATTAGATGAGGACTATGGTGGCATAAAATTATCATAATGATGAATACTAGTTAGTGCCTCAAAATTACTTTAAAGATTGAATTTTTAAATATTTAAAATAATCTTACCAACCTCTTGAAGTGCTCCGTATGGGTGACTGCTTCGTCAAAAAGGAGCACAACTCCATGGCCCCTTCTGTGGCCTGATTCACTTGGTTCATTTGCCTTTTCCTCTTATAATCAGGAGAGGCTCATGCTGCAGTCAACTGACTCAAAAGCTCCTCATCGATCCAAGCAGTTTGGTCACCCCTCCGATGGGTATTTGTGAACATGTCTCTAAGGCAATGCATGCCTTGATCCCAAAGATTCAGCGAATCTGATGGTGGTGCTCTGAGAGTCAATAGAAGGACCTCCGTAACGTAAAACATAATCCATGTGTTTGTATAAAAAATAAAATTTAATTTACAAATCTGATTCAAATTACTTGATCATACCTTGAACTTACTAAACCACAAGTTTTGTGTGGATGCAGGGATCAACTTCCAAGAGAGATATGGCTAATTGTAGTTGCTCATGATAATCTCTGTGATGCATGTGACAGGAAACATGTGGGAGATGATTCTCCTTAAGAAATAAATTGGTTACAAAAAAGCATATAGTAAGAAGAATGACTAGATGCACTCCTCCACTTCAACCAACCAACGTAAATTCTACTAATCACATCTCCATTTATATCACCATCACTTTAAATAATACCAAATGCACTCCTTCACTTCAACCAACCAATTTTAATTTTCACAACAACATCTCCATCTATATCACCATCACTTTAACAATAAACCTGACGCATTCCTTCACTTTTACCATTTAACGTGAATTATTGCTAATAACATTCTTTTCATGTATTTACATGCCTAACACCTACACTATCTGTGTCTTAGCTTGGCTCATTGGTTACAACTTTTTGTGTAAGTTGCTCAGGTCAAAGGTTTGATCCATGTGTAGGATCGAATTGCACATTATTTTAGAAGGGAGACTGCCTCTCAGTCAGATAGTGAGGTTGATCGACGATCAACAATATATATATATATATATATATA
>JXCR01098039.1:0-13645 GCA_002079205.1 Phalaenopsis hybrid cultivar | reverse complement strand
CTACTCCACATGGTTCACAAAACTAATACGCAAAGGCAGTAATTTCTTTTTGGAAGATTTAAGTGCATACCACTTAATTCTTATGTATTTACATGTCTAACTCATAAACTTCAAATTTTGCGTATAAATCATCTTGCCTATGCATGAAAAAGTGTATTTTAGTTTTTAAAAGTTAAAGAAGAGGTATTTTTGATGTGATATAAGAGATTTGGGTGGTATAATGNTATGACTTCTACTCCACATGGTTCACAAAACTAATACGCAAAGGCAGTAATTTCTTTTTGGAAGATTTAAATGCATACCACTTAATTCTTATGTATTTACATATCTAACTCCTAAACTTCAAATTTTGCGTATAAATCATCTTGCCTATGCATGAAAAAGTGTATTTTAGCTTTTAAAAGTTAAAGAAGAGGTATTTTTGATGTGATATAAGAGATTTGGGTGGTATGATTGTAAAGGGTAGAGTTTAAGTGCTAGATACGTAAATACATAGGTATTGGGTGGTATGTTTGTAAATGTCTCCTTCCTTTTTGCTTCTCTGTTTTTTTTTCTTTTTTTTTTGTTTTAAATATAGCAATTTAGCATTTAAAAACTGGTGAAAGTGCCATTTTTGCTAGTGAATGTTTGAAATTTCTAAACGATTCCTAGAGGTGTCCATATATTCTATCATTTTTCTTGGTTCTAGATATACAATGTTTGAAAGAAGCAACATCGTTAAGTAGATCAACATCAACTTGTTTCCAAGCATTCTCTTTTTCGTATTTTGCACTTGAAAATGAAAAAAAATACAGGCTTGTAGTCTGTTGCGCCAATTCAAATGCCTCTTTTTTAACTTTTAAAAACTAAAATACACCTTTTCATGCATAGGCAAGATGGCTAGATATGTAAATACATAGGTATTGGGTGGTATGTATGTAAATGTCCCCTTCCTTTTTGCTTCCCTGTTTTTTTTTTTTTTGTTTTAAATATAACAATTTAGCATTCAAAAACTGGTGAAAGTGCCATTTTTGCTAGTGATTTGTTGAAATTTCTAAACGATTTCTAGAGGTGTCCTTATATTCTATCATATATCTTGGTTCTAGATATACAATGTTTGAAAGAAGCAACATCGTTAAGTAGATCAACATCAACTTGTTTCCAAGCATTCTCTTTTTCGTATTTTGCACTTGAAAATGAAAAAAAATACAGGCTTGTAGTCTGTTGCGCCAATTCAAATGCCTCTTTTTTAACTTTTAAAAACTAAAATACACCTTTTCATGCATAGGCAAGATGGCTAGATATGTAAATACATAGGTATTGGGTGGTATGTATGTAAATGTCCCCTTCCTTTTTGCTTCCCTTTTTTTTTTTTTTTTGTTTTAAATATAACAATTTAGCATTCAAAAACTGGTGAAAGTGCCATTTTTGCTAGTGATTTGTTGAAATTTCTAAACGATTTCTAGAGGTGTCCTTATATTCTATTATATATCTTGGTTCTAGATATACAATGTTTGAAAGAAGCAACTTCGTTAAGTAGATCAACATGAACCTGTTTGGAAGCATTCTCTTTTTCGTATTTTGCACTCGAAAATGAAAAAAAATACAGGCTTGGAGTCTGTTGCGCCAATTCAAATGAGCAAACTTCATTTATAAAGAATACACACCATGAACCTCATTTTGAATATAATTTATAAGCACTTATATATCCAAAGCCAGATGATATAAACTTAATGTCCCCCTTTATGTAATCTTATTAGAATTAAATGTTTTTGTCACTCTACCTTTGATTCTAATGCTAGTTAAGGTTTGATCATTCTAATATATAATAACATCATTATCTCTTTGGCATGCATTTTTTTTTTAATTTGCAATATATTAATTATCATCATACTTTTGAACGTTCTTTCTTAAGATCAATTAAAATCATGTGATAATCTTTATTTTTTCAATGTTCTTTCTCAATATTTGCTTTATAACAAAAATACACTCTATAATGGACCTTAATAGAAGAGGTAAATTAATTTTTTGATGCAAACATAAATTTTATTAGCATATGTTTCATTAATCTCTCACATCACTTATTTTTAAGGCTCGTTTGTTCAATTCTCCTATAATTACCTGAATTCAACTTGAACTTGTTTCCAAACATTCTCTTTTTCGTATTTTGCACTTGAAAATGAAAAGAAAATACAGTCTTGGAGTTTATTGTCCCAATTCAAATGAGCAAACTTCATTTATAAAGAATATACACCATGCCCTCGTTTTGAATATAATTTATAAGCACTTATATAACCAAAGCCAGAAGATATAAACTTAGTGTTCCCCTTTATGTAATCCTACTATAATTAAATGCTTTTGTCACTCTGCCATTGCTTCTAATGCTAGCTTAAGGTTTGATTATTCTAAGATATAATAACATCATTATCTCTTTGGCATGCATTCTTTTTTAATTTGCAATATATTAATTATCATCATACTTTTTATATGTTCTTTCTTAAGATCAATTAAATCCATGTGATAATCTTTATTTTTTCTCAATACTTGCTTTAATACAAAAAATAGACTCTATAATGGATCTTCATAGCAAGAGTTAAATTAATTTTTTGATGCAAACATTAATTTTATTAGCATATGTTTCATTACTCTCTCACATTACTTATTTTTAAGGCTCATTTGTTCAATTTCTCCTATAATTATCTGAATTCAAAACTCCTCTCCTGCACATAGTTGTATCAAAATATTTGTTCTTCATTCATTTTGTCTCTTGTTAGTCTGTAAACTTTTATTACGAAGATTTTAAGCTAAACTTCTCCAATACATTTTACAGCTCTTCAAATCTCAACAAGTTTCATATATGGACCTAAAGTGTTAGTTTTATGCATATTCTTACGAGTTAAATCAACGACACTATTTCTGGATCAACATTTGGTAGGCATATATTACATAGTAAGCCTCAAAGAGCGAGATTGTCTATTATTTTCATAGTCTAACATAAGGAGAGGCCCCCATTCAAAATGGAGATCTCTCAACTTGTTTATTTTTTTATAGGGATGGATTATCATTTTCTATTTAAGGCTATAAATTATAGAAAAGCTTGTTAAGTCCTTTCTGTCTAATCCATATAATATCTACTCAATCTTATTATTATTTTTTTAATCTACTTAATTTTATTTACATACTATGTAATATTTTAATTATTTTAATATCTCCTTAATCAATATAAATCAAATTAAAAAAATTTCTCCCTTTTAAATTTTAATTATTAAAAGTTTTAAGCAACTTTTAAATATAATTTAAATTTTAATGGAGAAAGAAAAAGAATGTTTTAATTTCAAAATGGGGCTTTCTTAGGGCTTCTTTGGGATCAATTTTGTTTTTTTTCTTTTGCATTTAGAAGCATGTTTGTTTAGCTTGTTTTTTACATGTTTTTATTTTGTTATTCTAAAAAATTATCATGATTTTAAAGCACTCAAAACAACTATTAGATTTTTTGAGTGCTTTTAAAAGTAATCTTATTTTATCTTTTAATTTATTAAAAAGGTTTTGTTTCAAATGAAAACTTAAAAAAGAAATATAAAAAAAAAGTGATTCTAAATGGCCCCTTAATTTTTTTTTTTTTGGTTGTGGGGTGGGAGAAGTATTTTATATTTAAATGTTAAAACCCCTAGAAAAAGCAAAGTCATGCTTATCTAATAAATTTAGTATTTTTAATTTAATAAGAATATTTTATGTTTTAATTATTACTCACGGTATTTTTCTCCCTTTTAATTTAAAAGATTAAATTATGAACTTTAACTTCCTAATTATTAAAAGGTTTGTAATAATATTATTTCTATCTTTAAGAGTTTTAATTTCATATAAAAAGGATGATACTTTTATTATTGATCTGATTCTTTTGCTAGAATTGTTAAAATTATTTTTACATGCATTGCCTAGGCCTACTTTCTTATGCTAAATGAATTTATTTATTTTTCTTTTAAAAATATTTATCTTTTTTAAAAGTCTCTTACTCTCATTTGATAACTTCTCAAAGTATCATTTTTATTTTGTCCATTATCATGCATGCCATCACATGTTAAGTCCCATGAATAATCTAGCATATTTAATGTCTCATAATTCAAAAAGAGCAAACTGATATATTCAGTTTTTTGTGACGCCTTCACTAATGCTTTCATATACATGAATTAATGCATTATCACAGCTTGAATGCCTATGAAAATTTTGAAGAGTTTTAAATGGAAATAGTGAATATACATTTTTCTGTCTATGCTATTTATTATATTTTTAATTTCTTTTATTCCAGGTTACTCTACTTCTGTACATTACTGGAAGCAAGTCCCGTGATAAGAGCTCCTCTCTAAGAGCACGTGTCACAGGAAACCTTTTGCATGACTGGTAACTAGGAAATGATTTTGTTTTTGAGCAATTTTTTAATATATTTTATTAGAAGTTTTACATACGTACCAACCAATTCCTATGTATTTATATATCTAACACCTAAACTTCAATGTTTACGTGTATGCGAACTTATCTATGCATGAAAAGGTGTATTTCACTTTTCAAATTTTAAAATAGTTGTTTTGGTTATATTATATGAAAGATTTGGGTGGTATAAATGTAAACGTTAAAGTTTTGATGTTAGATATGTAAGTACATAGGAATTGGTTTGTATTTATGTATATGCCCCTATTTTATTTAATAGCAAGTTTCCTTATATTGAAAGAATGCAAAGTTAAGCTTTGTTCTTCATTTTCAATCATGTTCTAGTTGGTTGGTTGTCTTTTGTTTCTGTTATTTTATGTAGCTTTGCAACTTGGCAAACTTGTTTTTAAAACACAGAGCTTGTCCCTACCTTCTACATCATGAATATGACTGTTTAAAAAGCTCGTTGTTCGCGAATAGCTCGTGTTTGACTCGTTACTAAGGGTCTGTTGGGGAGGTTGCAACTTATCCAACTTTTCCTAATAATATGCTGATCAACAACTTATCCTGACCAGCTGTTTGGTTTGTGCGTTTGGAAAACAGCTGATTCTGGATAAATGACCATTATACCTCTGTCCTGGATTAGTTGTTTAACTGTTTGGTTTGTGCATTTCTAAAACAGCTGATTTGCAGTTTTTTTTGGATAAATAACCAATCTAGCACACATCATTTATGTTGTTTATAACAAAATTGCAATGGCTACACATTAGATATTTTGGAACCAATAAAACTCCTTCATAACAGTACAAAAAATGATATACACCTCACCTAATAGTGAGCATCAGGAAATCTTATATATTTACATATGTAACGCCTAAACTTTCATATTCGCATTTATAACTTCTTGGTATTAAAAAGCTATGCACAAAAATGTGAATTTCACTTTTAAAAAGTTAGTGATAGTGATATTTTTTATGTGATGTCAAACATTTGAGTGTTCTATATGTAATTATGAAAGTTTTGGCGTTAGATATGTAAATAAACAAGAATTGTGTGGTATGTATTTAAATGCACCTTCAATAAACCATGTGGCTTTCAAGAAGTAAACACAAAAGTCCTGAGTTTTATTAGTTGAATGAATCCAACCTTATCAACAATAACACAAACTTCTGCAAATAAAATTTCTGGTATAGAATGCATTTGCAGCACTGCCTGAAGAATTTGTTAAGAAGAATGGTAAAGAAGCTACTAAAGAAATAGAATAAGCAGTAATGTTACAACAAAGCACTATATTTCAGCATCAAGTTAATTTCCATTAACTTATATGTCAAAACGGATGATAAAATTATCAGAACAAGAGCATGTATATATCAGATTTTAAATTTATCAATTAAAAATCCCAACATGAAAGAGGAATTACAAGAGATGCTCAGATTAGTCTCGATCAATCACCAGACAGGTGCTTCCAATATTGTAGAAAGAATCAATCAAACACTTCTCAAACTACCAAAGTGTGGAAGCAACGGTTGCCGACAACAAACTTCAGTGGCCATCCAAGCTGCTCCATACTAGACATTAATGTTAAAATGGTGGTATTTTTAATATGTTACTAAAAATTTCGATGTCTTTAATGTTCAAAGTAAATTTTAAGTGTTAAACATGTGAATACATAAGAATTAGGTGGTATGCATCTCACTGCCCATAAAATATAAAAATCAGGAGGAAAAAAAATGTTATCCAGAGTTCTCAAGCAGCAGGGTTATTGCAGCCTGGGTCATTGTGTTTGTGGATAACTGCTGCTTCCATAGAAATCTACAGTAACTTGCCTACCTTTTTTCAATAGAAATCTAAAATTGTCATCCAGAGTTCAGGGAGCATTATAAAAGTTACGGATACATTCATTGAATATGATTAAACTCAGAAAAGAGAGGAAAATAAGCAATGAATATTTATATATATAGGTGTGGTTGTGTGTGTAATTGGTGCCATTCCAAATCAATCTCATCATACCAATATGTGAGGTGATATATTTGATGAAGACTCCCTTCCAATCTTTGAGTACGTGAGAATGCAAACACCCACAGGAGCGTACCCATTTTTTTCTACGTTGCTGAACCTGATTGGATGTCCACGAGCATCTCACCAACCCATTTACCCCCAATAAAGAACGACTTCATGCGTCGTGTTTGGATAGTGATGGAGCGGTACTATTCCAACAACAATATAGCAATCGCCGCAGCCATTCTTTTCTGGTGTTGTCGCCGATCCATCCCGAATAAATGATTTGTTAGTGTAATATGCTATGAAAAATCTGCTTATTGAAATAAAAGAAAAAAAAACTGTGCAAGTATAAAGAAAAGCAAACATTTTGCACAACATGCACTACTTTTATGAGAAAATCTTGCACATATCATTGTCTTGAAAATACACAAATCAAACATATCCACTATAATCCACAAATCTGAGAGCCACAAAATAACAAAGACTCGTTTGTCAATCGAGAGACGTAAATATTCGACACGCAGCTTTGAACACATCCTCAGTAATATCTACCTGCGAGTCGGTCCATGGAAAAGCAAAAAACAATCTGCGTTTGCTGAATCATGCTCCGTGAACTTTGTATGTTGNCCTCAGTAATATCTACCTGCGAGTCGGTCCATGGAAAAGCAAAAAACAATCTGCGTTTGCTGAATCATGCTCTGTGAACTTCGTATGCTAACCTCCGTCCCACCGCAACTATTCTGTGATAATAAGACCGCCATCAACATTGCTCACAATCCAGTCCAGTATGATCGTACCAAACATGTAGAGATTGGTATACACTTCATTAAGAAAAATATTGAGTCAAGGGAAATTTGTGTGCCTTTTATACCCTTCAGTGGTCAACTAGCGGATATCCTCACGAAGAATCTTCCTCGACCTTTATTTGATGACTTCAAATCCAAGTTGAACATAATTGACATCTATATTTCAACTTGAGGGGGAGTATTAGATTTATAACGTCATTCAAATCCCTAGCCGTTATTACTTATTATTTCTTGCCTATTTGCTTATTATTTCTTGCATTTTTACTTTATTTTTTTTTTATTCCTTCCTATTTATTTTATTTTGTTTTATGTCTTTCCTTTGTTGTGCTTATCGCCATTGAGTTTAAATACCCATTTTTCAATCAATAAAATTGTGGTGCTCTATTCCAAATCTCAACANAGTCAAGGGAAATTTGTGTGCCTTTTATACCCTTCAGTGGTCAACTAGCGGATATCCTCACGAAGAATCTTCTTCGACCTTTATTTGATGACTTCAAATCCAAGTTGAACATAATTAACATCTATATTTCAACTTGAGGGGGAGTATTAGATTTATAACGTCATTCAAATCCCTAGCCGTTATTACTTATTATTTCTTGCCTATTTGCTTATTATTTCTTGCATTTTTACTTTATTTTGTTTTATTCCTTCCTATTTATTTTATTTTGTTTTATGTCTTTCCTTTGTTGTGCTTATCGCCATTGAGTTTAAATACCCATTTTTCAATCAATAAAATTGTGGTGCTCTATTCCAAATCTCAACACTTCATATAGATATAAAATTTATGGTTACATTATTGAATCAAAGGGAATACTTTTTATGGTTTTTTTACTCTAATTTGTTGGTATGAGCACTTAATTAAACTCAAGTGATTTTAATGATAAGTCTATTACTTAGTTCAAAAAATTGTTATGAATAACGGTTGTGTGCTCGAGCAGCTTGCGCATAATGCAATGCATGAGCTATGAATGTGTTATTGTGAAGGAATTTGAGGGAATATTTTTGGCTGCATGTTAACAAATGAAGGTTGAGGGAATAATGGGTAGAGTGAGAGAAAATGAGTGCGAGAGATGGAAAAATATTCTTTTATATTATTGTAGATTATTGTCTTGGTGTGATGGAAGAATAATTAATGCCAATAATTTTTTGACGATTTGATGGACATATGGCAGGGTAAAATTTAAACTTTTAAATGTGTAGTTTTTCGGTATTTGTTTAATCTTCTTTATCTTTAAATCTTTGTTTAATCTCTCTCTTGTTTATTCACATTTATTTGTTTTGGATTTTTAGTTTTTTCTTGAGATAAGATTGTATGCATTTGGTGGGCAAGCGTTTTCTTGTACCCCTTTTATTTAAATATTTGTGTGGATTCTTATAGTGAATTAAATTCTCTCCTTTCTTTTAGTCGTAGGTTTATTTTATTTTCTTCCTCATACTTGCTTCTAGTAGTTACTTGTGTATAAAAGTTTGGTTGTTGCTTTCCTAACACTCTTTCCTCCACATTGGCTATTGGCTCTTATCTCTTAGCCATCTTTTGTTATTTGATATTTCATTTTCTTTTCATCTTCCTCTACCACTATATTTCCCTGTTATCAAAAGCTTTCTAGTTTCTTCTTTCGGTTCTTTTATTAAAAATGCAGCCTAGGTTCCTTTTCCCTCCTTCACGTCCACCCAACCACCAATTTGTCTTGTCCCTTGGAATCTCATATCCTCCACCATGATGTGCGCCTATCGCCGAGCCAATCCAATCCCCATCTCTTAGACACAGCTTCACTTTCTAAACTTCAATCACATTCAAGCACATAATCCTCCATAAATATCTATCGTCACCTTCATCATTCATTACAGTTTTTTGGCTCTAGAAATGCAGAGATTAGTAAAAGTCAGCTTTCATTGGATGTCAACTAACTCACTATGGCTGTAAGTAGATAGTTTTATCTTTCTAGAAAATGAATTTTTCTTAATGAATAAAAATAGTTTTCTATAATGTTTAGGGTCTGGTTAGGATCATAATGATTTCCAATTTGTAACTTGTTCACCTTTTAAATCTAGTTAATTTGATTTAAGAAAAGGGCTAATTTGAAATCTAGTTGAAAGGTGGTTAGAATAGTTTCTATTAAAGAAAGGATTGTTGAAAATATATTTAGGAGAGTTGAAATATACAATTAACGGTAGAAAATGCACCCATTAGACCGGAAATAAATTTAATATCACAGGATTAGGATGGAAAAATGATAGATTTTAGATAACATGGGTAGAAATTATCCAAAAAATGCTTGAAAAATAGGTTTAACGCCTCATGAAATACCTAATATTTATTAATGCAAAATGAGGATGCATAGAGCCGATCACAATTAGTTTGAATAATGCTAATGATGATGGGATAAGTATAATGATTAGGACCAGTCAAGTTTATATTTTTTCCTTATTTAGAATATGGAATTTTATGAAATAACAAAAATAAAGGTTTAGAGTATTGTTAAGATCATAAGGTTTACTAATATGCAACTATTTCACCATTTAAATTTTTTGCATTTGATAGAAGGCAAAGTGAAAATTGAAATCTAGATTTGATTAGCATCTATTAAAAAAAAGGATTCCTTCAAATATATTTACTTGATTTTGACATATTCAATGATGGGTAGAAAATAATCCCATTGGTCTGATAGATAAATATAATACCAAAGGATTAGAATGGAAAAAGGTACGGACCTGAGATAACATGGGTAGAAATTCTTCAAAAAAGATTTATTAAAAATAGATTTAATACATCATGCAATTCTTAATATAAATTAGTACAAAATGAGAATTTATACAGCCTATCACAATTAATTTGAATGAAGGCAATGATGATAGTTTTTATGGCTACATTGTTGAGTCAAAGGAAATACTTTTTATGGTTTTTTACCCTACTTTGTTTTGGATTTTTAGTCTTTTCTTGTGATGAGATTGTATGCATTTGGTTTTGGACAAGTGTTTTCTTGTACTCCTTTCATTTAATTATTTGTGTGGATTCTTATAGTGAATTAAATTTTCTCTCCCTCTTTTAGTTGTAGATTTATTTTATTTGCTTCCTCATACTTGCTTCTAGTAGTTACTTGTGCATAAAAGTTTGGTTGTTGCTTTCCTAACACTCTCCCCTCCAAATTGGTTCTTATCTCTTAGCCATCTTTTGTAATTTGATCTTTCTTTTTCTTTTCATCTTCCTCTACCACTCTATTTCCCTTATATCCGACGCTTTCTAGTTTCTTCTTTGGGTTCTTTTGTTAAGCATGCAGCCTAGGCCCCTTTTTCCTCCTTCAAGTCCACCCACACACTAGTCCATCCAAATTAAGACAACCCAACCACCAATTTGTCCTGTCGCTTAGAATCTCATATCCTCCACCATGATCTGCGCCTATCGCCGAGCCAATCCAATCCCCATCTCTTAGACATAGCTTCACTTTCTAAACTTCAATCACATTCAATCACATAATGCTCCATGAAGATCTATCGTCACCTTCATCATCCATTAGAGTTTTTTGGCTCTAGAAATGCAGATATTAGTAAAAGTCAGCTTTCATTGGATGTCAACTAACTCACTATGGCTGAAGTCAATAATTTTATCTTTCTAGAAAGTGAATTTTTCTTAAAGAACAAAAATAAGTTTCTATAGTGTTTAGGGTCTGGTTACGATCATAATGATTTCCAATTTGTGACTTGTTCACCTTTTAAATCTTGTTAATTTGATAGAAAAAAAAGGCTAATTTGAAATCTAGTTGAAAGGTGGATGGAATAGTTTCTATTAAAGAAAGAGGATTGTTGAAATTATATTTAAGAGAGTTGAAATATACAATTAAGGGTAGAATATACACCCATTAGACTGGAAATAAAATTAATATCTCAGGATTAGGATGGAAAAGTGATAGATTTTAGATAACATGGGTAGAAATTCTCCAAAAAGATGCTTGAAAAATAGGTTTAATGCCTCATGAAATACCTAACATTTATTAATGCAAAATAAGGATGCATAGAGCCGATTACAATTAGTTTGAATAATGCTAATGATGATGGAATAAGTATAATGATTAGGACCAGTCAAGTCTATATTTTTTCCTTTTTAAGAACATGGATTTTTCCTAACTAAAAAAAATAAAGTTTTAGAGTATTATTAAGGTTTACTAATATGCAACTATTTCACCATTTAAATCTTTTGCATTTGATAGAAGGCAAAGCGAAAATTGAAATCTAGATTAGATTAGCAACTACTAAAAAAAATGAAAAACTTGTTTCATATATATTAAAGTGATTTTGACATATACAATGATGGCTAGAAATTAATCCCATTGGTCTGATAGATAAATATAATACCAAAGGATTAGAATGGAAAAAAGTACGGACCTGAGATAACATGGATAGAAATTCTTCAAAAAAGATTTATTAAAAATACTTTTAATACATCATGCAATTCATAATATAAATTAGTACAAAATGAGAATTTATACAGCCTATCACAATTAATTTGAATGAAGGCAATGATGATGGGATAAGGCTAATGCTCATAACAAACGAGTTTTCTTTACATTTGCGGTTTGCTACAGGTTGTTTATCTGATGAAAAAGATTTGATGTGTAATTGAATAACTTCACAGAAGGCAATTTGACTTCTAATTGGAGGATGGTAGTATGGTTTAATAGTGCAAATGCAATTAGCTCCATGCGGTACTAGCGAAACTTTAGAAGATTTGTATTTATTTTGTTATTTCTGCAAACATCCTGATAAGCCAATTGAATGGGGTTGCACAAAACATCGTACTTTATCCTTTTGTAATTCATGTAAAAATATCATAAGCCAATTGAATGGGGTTGCATAAAACATCATGCAATGATTTACTGAGTTTTGCTTTGAAACTATTAGGAGTAAGAGTGCTTTCCTGCGCTGTTTTTTATTGATCTTTTTTCCGCAGGTGGTTTGGTGTACAACTAAATCCTCACTTCATGGGTGTCGATCTTAAGTATGTGAGCTATAGTCTATCTATTTATTTTATCTTTTATTTTGTTTGGGGTATTTACATACATATCACACAATTCTAATATATTTACATATGTCACACCTAAACGTTCATATTTACACATATAATTATCAAATCCTTAATATCACATAAAAAATAGTACTATAACCACATTTTAAAAGTGAAATACACCCGTTCTTGAAAATACATCTTTTCGTTAAATTCACCTTTACATGCATACGTTTAAAGCACTAACATGCTTTGTATGTAAATATGAGTTTAAGTGTGAGATACGTAAATTCATAAGAAATGTGCTAGGTATGTAAATTTCCCTTTTTGTTTTTGCCCAATAACAGACATAGACTGCAAAGGAAATGCAACATGTCTTTCTTCAATTTCACCAGACTTATAAGTTTACATTTGTGTCATTAGCCTTACTCTCAACTCTTTGGGTATGGGTGTATGAATCCAACAAGTATAATTTAGCAGAACAAGGAAAAATATTAGTGGTCATAACTTCAATTTCATGATATTTTTTGAGACGATTTTCTTTCATGCTTATTAAGATGAAATGTGGCGTGGCCCAAATTTGTTTGAGAAAATGCACGAAGCAAGATACTGATAGGAATTAAGGCAGAAATAACGTACTTTTATCATGCCGAAACAAAATCGGTGATTATAGCTCTGAAGATATAAAGATGGATTCACAAATAGTACTTATGTGAAGTATAATTTTTTTAAAATTTTTTATACAAAATTGAGGAAGGAATCATATCAAAATGTATTGAATTTTCACAAATTAAAATAAATGTGATAAATAGCATTTTAACATTAATATTTCATAACAATATTAAAATATTAGTCATAATGTCCACCAGAAAATTCAAAGGCTTGCGGAAGAACAGGTAGCGTAACTGGAAAATTAGATAAACAATGAGATCAAGAAGAACTGAACAGCAGAGTTCTACCACTCTCTATGGTTGAATGAGAAGCTAAAAAGGATCCTCTGAATTAAATCATGAAGTTTATTGGAAAGATGTACCAATGAAAAAAATGAAGATTGAGGTTAATCTAGCTCAAACTAAAAAATGAAAAATTAATTTAGCAAATTTTCTAGTTACAAAGTTGCTTGCTTTATTGGTCCGTTGAGCTTAGGTGCTATAATTNATGAAAAAAATGAAGATTGAGGTTAATCTAGCTCAAACTAAAAAATGAAAAATTAATTTAGCAAATTTTCTAATTACAAANCCTTTTTGTTTTTGCCCAATAACAGACATAGACTGCAAAGGAAATGCAACATGTCTTTCTTCAATTTCACCAGACTTATAAGTTTACATTTGTGTCATTAGCCTTACTCTCAACTCTTTGGGTATGGGTGTATTAATCCAACAAGTATAATTTAGCAGAACAAGGAAAAATATTAGTGGTCATAACTTCAATTTCA